>JAIUZE010070901.1:0-49487 GCA_022085475.1 Heliosperma pusillum
CGCACATACACTTGTAAGGACAAGTGGGAGATTGTTGGAGCTAGTGTCCTCCACAGTTAGTGTGATAACAGCTAAGGTTCACAGGGTATACTTTGTATTATAATCATTTGATTAACGTTTATCGATAACGGTTGGCTTGCTAGATAAGTTTGACGTTATTGTCATACAGATGGCGGTGATCAACTGATCCCTAAAAGTCACACCTAAAGGATGTGTTTGAGAGATGTGATTATTTGAGAAAATAATCATATTGATGCCCTATTATATGACTAAAAGGTTAGTCAGTGTATTTGACTAAAAGGTTAGTCAATGTGATGATGAGACGATTATTTAATAAAGATTAAATAATATAAGCTGAGACGAATTAAAAGTAATTCGTAATTAAATATAAACTGTTGTATTTAATTAGCATATATATAATGTAAGCTTATGCGAATTAAAATGTTAATTCGTAATTGAATATAAAATGTTATACTGAATTAGCAAATTATAATTATACGGATAATTATAATTAACGTATATATTATACGATTGTCATATTAGATGTTGTCAGACCGGTATTAATGTATCGACTACAAAATGTTGTATGGAAATATTAATACATGACAACACAAATGACATTTATATTAATAATACACATTATATATTAAAGCGAATTTAACCGAAATAGAGTCCAGATTCACTCTGGAATTTTCGGTTCATTAGTGGTTAATTAGAGGAGAAAATATCTCCCCTAACAAACACCATGGTTGTAACAACCCGAAAAGTACCCAATTTTTCTAGTAAAATATCTTACGGATACTTTTCAGCAAACTTAAGTTTTTTAAAATAGAATTTATTGTTTCGAGTCGTATTTTGAAATTCCGAGTTCGTATTTGGAATTTCTGAGAGATTTCATGAAAATCCCGTTTTTAGTCATCTTTGACTTTTAAGTCGTCTTTGACTTTTCTTGACTTTTTAAAAGTCGTCATTGACTTTTCTTGACTTTTAAGTCGTCATAAACTTTTCTTGACTTTTAAGTCATCTTTGACTTTTCTTGAATTTTAAGTCGACTTTGACTTTCGTTGACTTTTCCGACTCACCTCGTAAATTGAAAGACCGAAATTTTTTTTTGAAAAATAATAAATTTAATTTATTTTTATTATGATTTATTTGAATTTATGATAATTTAATATAATTATTTTTGAATTTATTCGGAATTAAAGAATAACTTTTACGGTTTAATCCCGAACATCATTTTACTATTCCCGAGTCATCTTAAATCCCGAAACAAACCCGAAACCCGACTTTGGCATGAGTCACACGCCCATGTCATCTTTTTCCACTCACTTGGGATATTTTCATTCTTTGAATTAAACTAATAATAATATCTAAGATATTTATAACTTTATCGATCTGTCAACGGAAATTACGCAAATCGTTTACAAAACTGACCCGACAATCACCAAACCACACGGCACTCTCACCCTCTCTTAGGCCTTGATATTTTCATTTCTTTTGATTACAATAACATAATATCTTGATAATTGATTTAATTAACTTAATATTTAATCAATTACCGTAATATATTTATTTAAACCGAGTCAATTCCGTAACAACAATTTCAAAACCCGACTCGTTATTTTCCTCTATATTACACGGCACTCACCCCATCAATACTCACCAACAACCTTTTCATTTTACAATAAATCAAATTAAGATCTAATTAATCGTTCTTCATCGTTCTTCATTCGTTCTTCGTCGTTCTTCATTCGTTCTTCGTCGTTCTTGAGCAAAATCATCATAAAACCTTCATTTCTTATTAAATCTGTCCTAACTTATATTTCTAGAATCTCCTCTTCGCTCTCCATCTTCAAGTACGGTTTATTTTCAATTCCGACAAAATCGTTTTCAACACTTTAATTATGGAAAATCAAGTTTTAATTCTAATAATGTTTTTCTTGTCATTTCTTATAGGGGAAGATTTTGAAGACGAGTTTGGTGACTCGTATATTTTGGGTGAAGACTAGTAGACGGATTTATACTTCTTATTTTTTTGGTGCTAATTGATTTTGCTAGCTAAGGTAACAATTCCGAGTTACTCGACGAATTTAATGTTACATATCTTTTGTTGCTTTTGTTTTAGTTTATATTATTGTTACTTATGATTTTAGTAGTAACATGATAAGTAGTATGATTTATATGTTGTATGGAATTTTTAATATGTTAGTGTTCTTGACATATTTTTATGATTTGTTCATAATCATGATTTTGTATGGATGGTTGTTAAAATGGTTGTTTGATAATTAAAACATGTTGGAATTTATTTGGTGTTTGATGGGTGGTAGAACCGTGTGCCATGGCTGGAAAAACCAGCCCAAACCAGCCCCAAACCAGGCCGGTTCAGGCCGGTTCAGGCCCGGTCCAGGCCGGTCTGGATTGGTCTGGATTTGGTCCGTTGGTTTGGTGTCGATGTTTGATTGATTTGTTGTTGTTTTGACGGGTTTTAAATATGTTAAGCATGCGGGAAATTTTAAGAAACGGTTTTAAAAATGTCAAACCAAAACAGCCCAAATGGGCCAGTTTATTCTCGGCCCAAATCAGCCCGTGGGTCCCTTCCTTGGATTTGTGACGGTTTTTGAGTTATTGTTATTTTATCGTATTTTGTAATATTTAGCAAGTGAGAAATGTTAATAAGTAAAATATTTAATTAAAAGGTTTTTCATAAAATTATTATTTCTCACATGTTAGAAATTATAATACGAGACCGTAGTTTAATTTGATATCCTTAAGTCAAGCGGGTTTTTGTATGATTTTAATTATTCACATGTTAGAAGTTGGAATAAATAACATGAATTGAATATGATGATTCTTGTTCAAGCCGAGATGACTAAGACTCTGTTTCTAGTCGGTTTGACCAAACGGGTTTGGTCAAACTACTATCTAGTCAGCCCCGTTTTGACTGATGACCCGTCGCGGGACTCGGGTCGGGGATTTGTCTTCAGGTAAGGTTTTATTTTAATGAATGAATGAATAAGCCTTAGTAGATAATGAGCTCAATATGTTATTTGAATATGATTTAATATCAATTAGTCCATAAAAGGAAGTGTTTTTCTTCCCGTGACTGTTTGATTGTATGATATGTTTCGTGTTGACTAAGTACCCATAGAGAATTATGATTATATGGCGTCTTGAGACCATATCTAATTCTAAATGAGTACTGGAACATGACATTGGATAAGCTTAACTGTCTTTAACGAGTATATGTTCCACTTTTGATAGCTTTTGTTTTGTCACTACTTGGGTCTTTTGATACCAAGCGGGGGCATTGCTGCCTAATCACTTGGGAATGGAGCCAGCTTAGTACTAGCCATCTCTGCTTTAGGGGTCGCCTATTAAGAAGTTTCTCATTACTGTTTAGTATGAGACAGGGAATGGGTTAGCTGTTGTCTCTAGGATCCGATCAGTCTAGACTGGATGTTTTTCCGACCTTGTGGTATTAAGCCTTCGAGTTTTACAGAAGTATACTAATTATCGCCGTGCTAAGACCTTATGCCTGTTTGTAGAAGTATTGGTCTTTCATGTTTGATGATTCTATGAATCTTAGAAGGTGAGATGCAAGCCGGCTAAGGTTGATCGAGTTTGGATTACCGGTTGTTAACTGATTCACATGATAGTTCGTATGATTAGGGTTTGAGTGTATCATGGCCGTTATGGTAACCTCTGAGCTAGCATACCACTTCCTACCTCGTATTATAGTTTTTTCTTACGATTTCACATGATAGCTTTCATATGCTAGGTTATATGTTAGTTAATTGATTCATAACATGAAAAGCATATCATATAAGTTAAGGTTTTGTATTTTCCATATACATTGCTTTTATGTTATTCATGTTTTATTAAACTCGACATTTCGTGGCTGGGAGAACTCGGAGTTACTCCCCACTGACTGTGGCTTCCGTGTTTATATTTAATGCGGTTTGCAGGTTTGTGATGCATACATTGGGTACATTGACGAGCTAGCGAGCGAAGTATTTACCTTGGACCTATATTCGGTTCTTAGATTGTATATTATTATACACTCTTTTATTTCAGTATTTATACGGGAGATATGTCCCCCGTCTTGTATAACTCTTATGTATAATATTATTTTCCTTTTGTTATGAACCGTTTTATTTAAGACACCCTTGTTATGTATTCTCGTCTTTGTTAAATTATTTTTTTTTCTTTCCGCAAATTTGAGGGTGTCACAATGGTGCCGTGAGAACCAAAGGGTAAGGAAAAAAATTCTAATTTTTATTCTAACCCTAATTCATTCACTTGTGCCTCTATCTCTACCCATCACAAAATTAAAAAGTTAACAGTAACTTTTCACAAAACATTCTAGCAAATTCAAGGACATTTCTCATTCTATCTTGGGTGCTACGGTTAGGAGATATCATCATTTTGATATTGTTCTTAGGTCTTTAAAGCAAGGACTAAAGGTTATTTCTAATCTCTCGCTTATTATGCATTTTCGTTTATGACTATTAATCATATAATCATAATTACATTATAATCCTGAATGATTTAAAGGGAAGTATACAGATATTTTCCCACAGATTGAACACAAGAGGCCCGGTGGATTGCTACAACCGTTGAATATTCCACTATGGAAGTGGGAATCTATTTCCATGGATTTTGTTATGGCATTGCCAAGGACCGTTGGAAGTAAAGATGTCGTTTGGGTTGTTGTTGATCGGTTGACCAATTGTGCTAAATTTATTCCGATTAAAGAGATTTGGAGTTTAGATCGACTAGCGAAAGCCTATGTTGATGAGATTGTTAGATACCATGGTGTTCCCAAGGAGATTATATCCGACCGAGATCCGAGATTCTGTTCGAGATTTTGGAAGGCTTTACAAGAAGCCATGGGTAGTAAATTGTTGATGAGTACCGCATTTCATGCCGCTACCGATGGTCAGACCGAGAGGACTATTCAGACTTTAGAAGAGTTGCTTAGGGCTTGTGCACTCGACTTCCAATCTAGTTGGGAAAAGAGTCTACTGTTAGTTGAGTTTTCTTACAACAATAGTTATCATGCTTCGATCAAGATGGCTCCTTATGAAGCTCTTTATGGAAGGAAATGTCGAAGTCCTATATGTTGGAATCAATTGAGTGATGTTCGTGACTTAGGCCCCGATGTTCTTGTTGAGACTATTGATCATGTGAAGGTCATTCGTGATAGAATGAAAGCCGCTCAAGATCGGCAAAAGTCTTATGCCGATGTCCGAAGAAGACCGTTAGAATTTGAAGTTGGAGATAAAGTATTCTTGAAAGTATCTCCGATGAAGGGTGTTAAACGGTTTAGTGTAAAGGGTAAATTGAGCCCGAAATACATTGGACCCTTTGATATTGTGAAAAGGATTGGTGCCGTTGCTTATAAGTTGGACTTGCCCCCGAATTTGGCTAAGGTTCATGATGTATTCCATGTTTCTCAGTTGAGAAAGTACGTTAGTGATCCAAGCCATGTCTTTCAAGCGGAAATGCCCGAGCTTGAACCGAATTTGTCATTTGAAGAGAAGCCGATCCGCATCCTAGATCGCAAGGATAAGAAGTTGAGAAGTAAAGTGGTTCATTTAGTGAAAATCTTGTGGACATGTGCCAATGTTGAAGAAGAAACGTGGGAAACAGAATCTTCTATGCGTAGTAAATATCCAAGCCTTTTCGATTAAGGTATCTTTTTTTCGCTCAAGTTTCGAGGGAGAAACTTTTTAAAAGGTGGGGTGATTGTAACACCCGCAAATGTACCCTATTTTTATAGTAAAAATATTTTACGGATACTTTTCAGCGAAATTTAGTTTTAGTTTAGAATTAAATTTCCCGTGTCTAATTTAGAAATTTCGAGTTCATTTTTGGACTTTACGAGAGACTTCGAGTAAGTTACGTCTTAAGACGTTTTTGGGCTTTTCCCATATGTTTTTCCACTTACTCCTTATACTCCCTCATAACGCTAAGCATCCCTCATTCAACACCTTCTTTTTCCTCACCAAGTAAACCCCAAAAACCCTAGCCTCCATATTTGATCAAGCTTTAAATCATCGCTACTCCTTTGTTTCTCGCTTGATTTCGCTCAAGTTCGTCTTATACTTTCCCTTTCATCGTCCACTATCCGTATTGGTAATAAAATTACCGTCTTTCTGGCTTTTTAATTTATCCGTCTTTCTCAAGGTGAATTATATTCATCTTTTATTATCTAATTGTAGGTGGTGACCTCCAAGACCCCGACAAAGACTACTTCTTGATAGAAGAGGACATCGACGCGGATTGAAGACGCGACAAGGTAATGGTGAAGGGTTACTCGATATCATTTACGTGTTTTATGTGTTTTCTATGATAGTTATCGTATTTAGAATATGATTAGTAATCATAGAAATTGTGTTGTTGATGATGGTTGTTGTTAATTGATAATTGATATGAGAATTGATGATTTGTGATAAACGATAATTTTTGTATGTTGATAACAAGATAGAAATTGAAGCATCGCGTGCCTGAGACCAGGACGCTGGCAGCGTCCACTGACACTGGCAGCGTCGTGGTACACTAGCAGAGTTGCCTGGCGCTGGCAGCGTTTCTTGCTGCCAGTTTTTCTCAAAGTTGAACCTTAGAATTCTATTCCCACCTTGACTTTCCTTGGCCCTTTAGACTTGGTTTTCTTGCATTGATGATTTGTTTGTAGCCCACTCCAATTGTCGGGTTTGGGTCTCGGGTTTGACTTTGACTTTTGTTGACTTTCGGGTTTGACTTTGAAAGTTGACTTTAAATCTTAATTTATAATAGTTCGCATGGTTCGTTTATCGTATAAATTTACGAAATGACTTTAAATATTAATGTTTCGAATGTATGATAATCCCTTCGCTTGTATCGCATGTTTTGTGACGGTTTTTGATATGTCCCACTTTGAGTCGGTTTTTACAAATGTTACGGTTTGAGCACTAATTTTCTATGTGTTTTGTACTGTCATTCCCTTGGCTACCTCCACGTTCGTAAGGCTGGAATGTCGGAACGGGGAGTGTATCCTTACTGCTTGATTGCATGTGTTAGTGGGCATATGACGACGTTGTTGGGAGGCGAACGCTTTGCGTTGATCGACCCGGCCGTCAAATGTTGTATACTTGCGAGGTGGTGTCATTTGCATGTAGCGTACCGCTTGTTATGAGGCTTGTGCTCTTTTCCGCCTCTTTCGTGAAGGTTGACCGAATTTGGGGTACTCGGCGTCTATGATTGACTGAGTCTTGGATGCGAAACGTCATCGCTTGTCGAATCGGAAAATGGTTTATTCCGAGAGTCTGGCCAGGTTTAGACTAGGACCGGGTATTTATATCGTTGTCCTACCAGGAGGAAATTAGTCTACATATACGAAATGTAGCATCGTGTATGCGTTCAGGGCAATGTTTTATCTCGTGGATGCCTTTTAATCATACTTGCTGGGACACGGTGCTAGTGCGTGTCATTTATCGTGAGAGATGTCGTCAACGTATTGTACGTTTGGATGGATGATTATATGATTGATTATTTGTGATCATTGGATGACTTGGCATGGTTTGTTTGTCGAGTCTCAATCTTATCAAACTTATGCCGCTAACGGTGAGATGCAAGCCCTAGTGACTATATGGTTGCCTAAGAGTGTGATTGTGCTTGTCGCGAGCCCGATACAAAGATAATTTACCCATACTAGGCTAATAACAAATTAATGTAATTAGGGAAGTATGGGTCGATCCTCAGGGAGATGGTGCTTCCTATGGATTGTTAATCGTCTCACAATTGAGTTTTATCTAACGAGTTTCTGGGTTTTGGGATTATGATGTCTTAAACTAACAAAAGGCATAAATGAAAATAAAATAAAAACAATTGAAGATGAAAGTAATAAAGCAAAAGATGAATTAACAATAATGAGAAGCATATAGGGAAATAGGTTCACACATGTAGATTGACATATTGATGAAATTGGATTTAGGATATGCGAATAACTCATTGTGAGTTTGTAAGAATGATGTGTTCATTACGATCATAGATCAGATGGTCTAGAAGGCTTTTAGCAATTTACTAGGTCTTAATCCACCATGTCATGCTTTGTCTATTCAATTCGCGTATCTCTACCTTGGAAAAGAATTCCATACTAGTCAATGATTTTGATCAGGAATTGTCAACTATTGATCGGGCCTGTCGCAAGCCCAATACAAAGATAAATTACCCAAACTAGGCTAATAACAAATTAATGTAATTAGAGAAGTAGGGGTCGATCCTCAGGGAGATGGCGTTTCCTATGGAATGTGGAATGTCTCGCAATTGAGTTCTATCTAACGAATATCTGGGTTTTGGGATTTTTGATATCTAAACTAATATAAAGCATAAATAAAAACAAAATAAAAATAGTAAAGAAAGTAATGAAAAGCATCTAGGGAAGTAGGATCACACATGTAGATTGATATATTGATGAAATTGGATTTAGGATATACAAATAATTCATTGAGCGTTCGTAAGAATGGCGTGTTCATTACAATCATAGATCAGATGGTCTAGCATGCTTTTAGTGCGATTTACTAGGTCTTAATCCACTATGTCACGCTTTGTCTATTCAATTCCTGTATATCTACCTTGGAAAATAATTCCATACTAGTCAAATGATTTTAGCTAAAAATCGTTAACTATCGTTACAATCCCAACATGCATAGACACAATGTTTTAAAGGCACAATTCCTTTATCCAATTAACATCTTTTAATCAATCTAACATGGCTACCCTACACCCTAGAAAGGATGACTACTCACTCATGATGATATCTATGTCTAAAATGATATTAACAATGAAAACTAGGATAGACATGTTTATTTGATTTTGACTTTTTATATGGCGATAATAACGACGCTAATTGATAATCTAGGAAATGAAACAACAATTATAACGATACTAAAATGAATCTAAGACAATATGTAAAGCGAATGACAATCAAATGGAAAACAATAAGAACATTAAACAAGGGATAAAACAGAAATACCTATATGACGACAATGATAACAATAATAGAAAATCCTTGCATATCATAAACGATCCTTGAATTGCAACGCTTGAATCACACAAAGGAGATTACAAGGATGAAATCCCTATTAATCTAAACTAAGGGACATAAATAAACTAAGAACTAAAGACTAAAGAAGAATAAAATGAGAGAAGGGAGGCTAGTTCCCCCTCCTCCTAATCTAAAGAGAAGTATATGAAGAGAAGAGAAGAGAAGTATATAGAGATGGATGATTTGATATGAGGGGCTAGAGCATCTATTTATAGTATTAGGGTTTCGTGGAGGAGAGGTCGGGCATTAAACACATAGGTCAAAAATAGGATGAAGGAGCCGCAATGCACGAAGCAGCACACATACCCGATCGAGTACACACTTACCCGATCGGGTAAGTCGTCTTCTGGAAGCAATTGACTAACGCTTCAGATTCCTTTGCTTTGACTTCACTTCCAACATCCCCCTTGACTTCTACAATCGGGTTTGTTGCTTGGATAAGATGTAAAGCGATGAATTCTCCCATCTAATTGATTGGTCTTCCGACAACTACGAAACCGTCTTTGCTTCTTCTCTCTTTCGAATTAGTGAACCTTCTTGAAATGCCTTTCACTTGGTCAAGCTTACTTCTTCAAATTGTCGAGTTCCAGGCAAATGCTCGGGAATATAGAAAATAGGCGTAGAAACGTCACTTTCCTACAAAACAGGTTAGAACACAGGAATTCGCCTAGAAGACGAGATTAGCTCATAAAATGGCTTAACAAAGCACAAATGACATACACAACCGGGCTAAATTGCGGGTTAAAATCATACAAATATTCACTTATCAAACTCCCCCAAGCTAAACCTTTGCTTGTCCTCAAGCAAACATAACAAACAATACCAGGACAAGGTTGCAAGCATTGGCTACTACACCATCAAGAAACAAATCTCAACGTAAAGCTTTGAAAACATAATGAATCATAACCCAAAAGCAACGTGGGCAAAAATGATACATAAACATGGCTGAGATTTACATAACGGCGTAGCACAAAGAATTTCACTATAGATTTTCGGCTCTTGCATGATCTTTTGACAAATGGACTCTCACGGCACACTTGAACACTCAATGTATGTAAAAGGTGATTTCTTTATGTGTAAATGTTTTTGAGACACTCACCTATCTACGACTCATGATAATGTGTCCGCAGTCTAATATGGTAAACAATTCAAAACACAAGTCAAAGATCATAATGCACATAGAAAAGAAGCCGGAAAAATATGAAGAAGGCTTTGGGAAATGGGTGAAAGTTGGACAAATAGTTATGGTCATGTGAAGGTTAGAATGAGCTAGCGACTGACCAATGATAAATGAATACTCAATCCAAACTTTCGGTTAATTTCCAAAAGACGAATAACGAAGCCAGAAGCAACAATTTGGCTTATTACACACGAAACACAAGGGTAAACTCCTTCGAATATTGACTTTTTGAGAAGATACTCAAAACTTCTTCTTTTATTTCTTCTTTTTTCTCTTTTTCTTTCGATTTTTTCATTTTTTCATTTTTTTCTTTTTCTTTTTCTATTTCTTTTTTTTTCTTTTCCTTTCTTTTGAACATCACTTCTTGAATATTTTTCGTTCTCCAAATTCACTTTGTCATTAAGGAGCAAAATCTTCTCAAAAGAGCACCCATACACCATAGTCTAGCTACTAGCTCACCTATCTAGGCAGTTTTTATATGTAGCTATTATTTTGTGAAGCATTTGTATGAAGAGGCTAATTTGAGGGGCAAATTAAAGTGAAAAAGGCTTCAAATATTAGTGAATCATGAATGCAATGCTCATAGGAATGAAATGAGAACCATACTTATGCGTTTTGACATGACACACATCATAAGGAGAACTACACACACTTAGATGAGACTGGGTATGGATGTACCAGTCTAAGGAGGTTCTATCTTACAATATATGTAGTTTGCCAAATGTCAAGATCAATCGTACTCATCTATAGATTCATTCCATGCCTACTGTGTACAAGACTTCCCCATGTATGCACAATTCAATGAATATTGAATCATTATAGTTTGAAAGCTCTAAATTTGGGAAATGTAACATGATAGCATAGTAAACAAGCAAGCAAAGCATGAAAAGCATTCAATAATGTTCAGAAATTTTTAAATTTTCTCAAAAATCTTCTCTTTCTTTTATTCAAAATTAAAATGCAAAAAGGGAAAATGCAATCCCTCCCCCAAGCTAAACATCACATTGTCCTCAATGTGAGCACAAAGACAAAATATGCAATGAGATGCTTAATGGGAAAAGGGAAAATGAAAGAAGAGTGAAGCTTACTAGTCAGCGTGGACTCCCCCAAGCTAGTCTTTTGGACTTGACAAGGAAGGTCTTTATGAATTCTTCAAAAACTCTTTCATCTGCAAAATAAATCCTAACAACGAAAAAGGGAATACAAAAATAAAAATGCAAAAGAAAATAACACGGGTTGCCTCCCGAGAAGCGCAATTTAAAAGTCTTGCTAGACTCCATTTCTTTCTTTGAAATCATCCTTTATCTTTAAGGTCACTATCATCCAAGCTTGTCATCATAGCCTGCTTTACATTCTCCATCCATGCTAAGCTTTTCCGAGAATAGCCCCTTCTAGCACTTTTAGCAGTAGTGCTTTTAGTATGCTCACCTGCAAGAGAATCAACACTAACATGCGCCTCTAACGCATCCGTCAGTAAGGATCGAGGCATAGAAGAAACAACAGAAGATTCATCAATATCAAGCACATAACAAGGTTCTTCTAACACGGGACCCTTAACGGTTGAATTTTTACTAAAGGTCACCTTGTCATCTCCTATCTCTAATGTCAACTTCCCATTCTTGACATCGAAAACTGCACCAGTGGTGTGCAAAAAGGGTCTTCCCAAAATGATTGGGATTTGAGAGTCTTCGGTCATGTCAAGTACTAGAAAGTCAACAAGAATGAAAAACTTACCAACTTTGACGGGCACATCTTCTAAAACACTCATAGGTTGTTTTAGAGATTGGTCCGCCATTTTCAAAGTAATATTAGTGCATTTCAAAGCACCCATGTTAAGTTTTTCAAACATAGAAAAGGGCATGACACTTACACTAGCACTTAGGTCGCAAAGGGCCTTATCAATGGTATATGTGCCTATAGTGCAAGGGATGGAATAACTACCAGGGTCCTTAAGTTTTGGTGGAGACTTGTTTTGCAAGAGTGCACTACACTCTTCGGTGAAAGCTACGGTCTTCATCTCATTGAAGGATCTCTTCTTGTTGAGGACTTCCTTCATAAACTTGGAATAAAAAGGAACTTGGGTAAGCAATTCAATGAAAGGGACTGTTACCTTTAAGTTTTTAACGACGTCAAGGAATTTACCATACTTTGCCTCCTCCTTGTGCTTTGCTAATCTTTCGGGAAATGGGACCTTGATCTCAATAGGAATCTCAGGCTCTTTCCCTTTTGACATGGGCACCTTGTCTTCAACATCAACAACCACGGGCTCATCATTATGCTTACCACTTCTCGAGGAAATGGCATTTACAGTTTCGTGAGGTTGGTAGCATTGTGAAGGCAGCTGCCCTTGGGTTTGGTGGGTATTAGAAGAGGTAAATTGGGAAATTTTAGTTTCCAACAATTTGATGGCGGCATCCTTAGCTTGATCGCTCTCTTGGAATTGAGCTATCATGGTGTCTTACCTTTGAGCTAATTGCAGCATTATGGCTTCAAGTTTACTTACACCATTGTCACTCTGTTGAAATGTAAAGGATTGGAGTTGTTCTAGCTTTTGTGTGAGAAGGGCTACTTGGGCTTGTAAAAGTGTTAAAACGGGGTCTTCTTGCTTAGATTTCGATGGTATGGAGCGGGAATTTCTATATTGAGAATCGTGAATTGCCATGGATTCAATGGTAATGTGAGCATTTTCAACCTTGATTTGATCAAATCTTCCATTGTTAGCAGAATCCAGGATACGACGGGACTCTATATAACACCCATTATAGAATGTGATGGCAAAGAGCCATGAATCTAACCCATGATGAGGACATTCCCTTTGCAAGTCCTTGTACCTTTCCCAGGCTTCATAAAGGCTCTCTTCATCCCCTTGTTGGAAACCAGTGATTTGACTTCTCAACAAGGGGGGAAGTACTTTTGGTAGAAGGCAAGAGCTAAGCTCTCCCAATCAGTGATACCTAAAGAAACCTTATCAAGGCTATGAATCCACAACTTTGCCTTACCCTTCAAAGAAAATGAGAAGAGCATCTCTCTAATTTGCTCTTGGGTGACTCCATTTTGTCTTATAGTGGAGCAATAGTCACAGAAGTTTTGGATGTGAAGGTTGGGATCTTCTGTGGCATTGCCACTAAATTGGCTTCTTTCTATGAGGTTAATGAAGGATGGTTTGATTTCAATGTTTTGGGCTTCGATTTGGGATGTAGCAATACCCCTTGGAAGTGTTTCTGCGGTGGGTTTGGAATGGTCTGAAAGTCGAACCATTTTTGTAAAGATGAAGATGGAGTGTTGTTTTAAATTTGGTTGGTTTTTGTGAATGGAGATGAGAATGGATCTTCTTCTCCTTCGAGATTAGATAGAATATCCGAGTATTTCTCACGAATACGATCTAAACTTGAAGTATCAGAAGCTTTTGAAATTTCGTTGAATAGCTTTCGTCTCCTACGCAGAGTTCTTTCTAGATTGGGGTCTAAAGAGATAGAGGTCCTTAGTCTAGAAGATCTAGGCATAAGATTGAAAAGCTAAGAGGAAAAATCAAGAGAGGTCTAAAGGAATTTGAGTTCCTAAAGACTAGATAAAACTAATTGCGATAAAAATCACAAGAAAAAGGAAAACTAAACCGTGCTCCCCGGCAACGGCGCCAAAATTTAAAGGAATGTGGAATGTCTCGCAATTGAGTTCTATCTAACGAATATCTGGGTTTTGGGATTTTTGATATCTAAACTAATATAAAGCATAAATAAAAACAAAATAAAAACAAAATAAAAATAGTAAAGCAAGTAATGAAAAGCATCTAGGGAAGTAGGATCACACATGTAGATTGATATATTGATGAAATTGGATTTAGGATATGCAAATAATTCATTGAGCGTTCGTAAGAATGGCGTGTTCATTACAATCATAGATCAGATGGTCTAGCAGGCTTTTAGTGCGATTTAGTAGGTCTTAATCCACTACGTCACGCTTTGTCTATTCAATTCCTGTATATCTACCTTGGAAAAGAATTCCATACTAGTCTATGATTTTAGCTAAAAATCGTTAACTATCGTTACAATCCAAACATGCATAGACACAACGTTTTAAAGGCATAATTTCTTTATCCATTTATCATCTTTTAATCAATCTAACATGGCTACCCTACACCCTAGAAAGGATGACTACTCACTCATGATGATATCTATGTCTAAAATGATATTAACAATGAAAACTAGGATAGACATGTTTATTTGGTTTTGACTTTTTATATTGCGATAATAACGACGCTAATTGATAATCTAGGAAATGAAACAACAATTATAACGGTACTAAAATGAATCTAAGACAATATGTAAAGCAAATAACAATCAAATGGAAAACAATAAGAACATTAAACAAGGGATAAAAAAGAAATACCTATATGACGACAATGATAACAATATTAGAAAATCCTTGCATATAATAAACGATCCTTGAATTGCAACGCTTGAATCACACAAAGGAGATTACAAGGATGAAATCCCTATTAATCTAAACTAAGGGACATAAATAAACTAAGAACTAAAGACTAAAGAAAAAGAAAATGAGAGAAGGGAGGCTAGTTCCCCCTCCTCCTAATCTAAAGAGAAGTATATGAAGAGAAGAGAAGAGAAGTATATAGAGATGGATGATTTGATATGAGGGGCTAGAACATCTATTTATAGTATTAGGGTTTCGTGGAGAAGAGGCCGGGCATCAAACACATAGGTCAAAAATAGGATGAAGGAGCCGCAATGCACGAAGCATCACACATACCCGATCGGGTACACACTTACCCGATCGGGTAAGTTGTCTTCTGGAAGCAATTGACTAACGCTTCATTTTCCTTTGCTTTGACTTGACTTCCAACATCCCCCTTGACTTCTACAATCGGGTTTGTTGCTTGGATAAGATGTAAAGCGATGAATTCTCCCATCAAATTGATTGGTCTTCCGACAACTACGAAACCGTCTTTGCTTCTTCTCTCTTTCGAATTAGTGAACCTTCTTGAAATGCCTTTGATATGGTCGAGCTTGCTTCTTCGAATCGTCGGGTTCTAGGCAAATGCTCGGGAATATAGAAAAAGGGCGTAGAAACGTCACTTTCCCTACAAAACAGGTTAGAACATAGGAATTCGCCTAGAAGACGATATTAGCTCATAAAGTGGCTTAACAAAGCACAAATGACATACAAAACCGAGCTAAACTGGGGGTTAAAACCATACAAATATTCACTTATCAACTATCGTTAAAGTCCAAACATGCATAGACACAACGTTTTAAAAGCAAAATTTCTTTTATCCAATTATCATCTTTTAATCAATCTAAAATGGCTACCCTACACCCTAGAAAGGTGACTACTCACTCATGACAATGTTTATGTCTAAGATGATATTAACAATGAAAACTAGGATAGACATGTTTAATTTGGTTTTGACAATAATCTAAGACTCTCTATGTGGCGATAATAACGACGCTATTTGATAATCTAGGAAATGAAATTATGATTATAACAACATGAAAATGAATCTAAGATAATATGTAAAGCGAATAACAATCAAATGGAAAACAATAAAGATATTAAACAAAGGATAGAATAGAAGTACCTAGGTGACGATCAACAACGAAAGCGATAACAATAATAGAAATCTCTTGCATAGAATAATCGTTCCTTGAATTACAACACTTGTACCCAACCAAGTAGACTACAAAGATTGAAATTCTTATTGATCTAAGCTAATGTTTTTATATGAAAACGACAGAAATAAACTAAGAACTAAAGACTAAAGAAGAAGAAGAAGAAGAAGAAGAAGAAGAAGAAGAAGAAGAAGAAGAAGAAGAAGAAGAAGAAGAAGAAGAAGAAGAAGAAGAAGAAGAAGAAGAAGAAGAAAATGAGAGAAGAGAGGCTAGTTTCTCCCTTCCTCCTAAACTAGGTTTTGTAAAGAGAAATGTAGAAGAGATGTAGAGATGTAAGATGAGAGATGTGTGATGAGAAGAGGGGCTTTAGCTCTCTTTATATAGCATTAGGGTTTTGTGGGGAAGGGGTCGAGCATTCAACATATAGGACAAAAATGAGGAAGTCGAAGCAAAACTGCGGATCAGAAGGATCCCCGATCGGGTACACACTTACCCGATCGGGTAAGTTGTCATCTGGAAGCTTTGACTCTCGTTTCATCTCCCCTTGCATATGACTTGATTACCAACATCCCCCTTGACCTCTTCAATCGGGTTTTTTGATAGGGTTTGATGTAAAGAGATGATTTCTTTCGCCTAACTGATTGATCTTCCGACAACTGCGAATCTGCCTTTACTTCTTCTCTCTTTTGAATTAGTGAACCTTCTTGAAATGCCTTTCACTTGGTCAAGCTTACTTCTTCAAATCGTTGAGTTCCAGGCAAATGCTCGGGAATATAGAAAAAGGGCGTAGAAACGTCACTTTCCTACAAAACAGGTTAGAACACAGGAATTCGCCTAGAAGACGATATTAGCTCATAAAATGGCTTAACAAAGCACAAATGACATACAAAACCGGGCTAAATTGCGGGTTAAAATCATACAAATATTCACTTATCAAACTCCCCCAAGCTAAACCTTTGCTTGTCCTCAAGCTAACATAACAAACAATACCAGGACAAGGTTGCAAGCGTTGGCTACTACACCATCAAGAAACAAATCTCAACGTAAAACTTTTGGAAACATAATGAATCATAACCCAAAAACAACGTGGGCAAGAATGATACATAAACATGGCTGAGATTTACATAACGGCGTAGCACAAAGAATTTCACTATAGAATTTCGGCTCTTGCATGATCTTTTGACAAATGGACTCCCATGGCACACTCGAACACTCATTGTATGTAAAAGGTGATTTCTTTATGTGTAAATATTTTTGAGACACTCACCTATCTACAACTTATGAAAATGTGTCCGCAGTCTAATATGGTAAACAATTCAAAACACAAGTCAAAGATCACAATGCACATAGAAAAGAAGCCGAAAAATAAGAAGAAGGCTTTGGAAAATGGGTGAAAGGTGGACAAATAGTTATGGTCAATGTGAAGGTTAGAATGAGCTAGTAACTGACCAATGATAAATGAATACTCAATCCAAACTTTCGATTAATTCCCACAAGACAAATAACGAAGCCAGAAGGAACAGATTGGCTTATTACACACGAAACACAAGGGTAAACTCCTTCTATTCATAGAATTGACATTTTGAGAAGATACTCACAACTTCTTCTTTTATTTCTTTTTCTTTTTTTTTGATTTTTTCTTTTTCATTTTTTCTATTTTCTTTCTCTTTTTTTCTTTTGAACATAACATCACTTTTTTGAACAATTTGATTCTTCCAAATTCACTTTGACATCAAGAAACAAATCTTCTCAAAAGAGCACCCATACACCATAGTCTAACTACTAGCTCAAAAGGTAATCAGTTTTTATGTGTAGCTATTATTTTGTGAAACAATTGTATGAAGGGGCTAATTTGAGGGGTAATTCAAAGTGAAAAAGACTTCAAATCTTAGTGAATCATGAATGCAATGCTTATAGAAATGAAATGAGAACCATACTTATGCGTTTTGACATGACACACATCACAAGGAGAACTACACACACCTAAATGAGACTGGGTATAGATGTACCAGCCTAAGGAGGTTCTACCTTACAATATATATAACTTGCCAAATGTCAAGATCCAGCGTACTCATCTATAGATTCATTCCATGCCTACTGTGTACAAGACTTCCCCGTGTATGCAAAACTCAATGCATATTGAATCATTATGGTTTGAAAGCTCTAAGTTTGGGAAATGTAACATGATAGCATAATAGACAAGCAAGCAAAGTATGAAAAGCATTCAATTGTGTTCAAAATTTTAAAATTTCTCTCTAAAATCTTCTCTTTCTTTTATTCAAAATTTGAAAATTATAACTAAAATGCAAAATGGGAAAATGCAATCACTCCCCCAAGCTAAACATCACATTGTCCTCAATGTGAGCACAAAGACTAAATATGCAACGAGATGCTTAATGGGAAGAAGGGTTAAAAGGGAAAAAGATGAAAAGAGAGTGAAGCTTACTAGTCCGCGCGGACTCCCTTAAGCTAGTCTTTTGGACTTTGACAAGGAAGGTCTTCATAGATTCTTCAAAAACTCTTTCATCTGCAAAAGAAATCTAACAAAAAAACGAAAAAAGGAAAAACGAAAAATAAAATGCAAAAAGAAAGGGAAAACACGGGTTGCCTCCCGAGCAGCGCTTATTTAACGTCCTGCTCGACGAATTCTTCTATGAAATCATTTGGGTGGGGATTGACGCTCTATATAGACAATATCTAAGCATCCGATGATAGAATTGCTATAGTAGAGTTTCAGTCTGTGTCCGTTGACTTTGAATTTCTCACCATTACCAGCCATTATTTCCACATAGCCGTATTTGCTGACGTATGTGACAGTGAATGGTCCAGACCATCGTGATCGAAGTTTTCCCGGAAAACTTTTCAAACGGGAGTTGAAGAGAAGCACTTGGTCACCAACATTAAATTCTTTTCTAATTATCCTCTTGTCGTGCCAACGCTTTGTTTTCTCTTTGTAGATCCTAGAATTCTCATAAGCTTGCAAACGAAATTCCTCTAGCTCATTGAGTTGCAAAAGTCGTCAATCAGTGCTAAGCTTAGTGTCTAAGTTGAGTTCTTTGATAGCCCAGTAAGCTTTGTACTCTAACTCGACAGGAAGATGACAGGCCTTTCCATAAACCAATCGATAGGGAGATGTTCCAATCGGGGTTTTGAAAGCTGTGCGATAAGCCCCTAAGGTGTCATCGAGCTTATTACTCCAATCGGTTTCTAGATCTTGAGACTACTTTCTGAAGAATTGTTTTGAGCTCTCTGTTTGAAACTTCTACTTGATCGGTGGTTTTAAGGTGGTAGGCTAATCCTCGTCTGTGATACACACCATACTTGGCAAGCAGAGTGTCTAACTGCTTTTCTCCAAAATGAGTTCCTCGATCACTTATCACGGCTCTGGGTACACCAAAACGCGGAAAAATGATCTTCTTAAATAGTCGTATCACAGCTCTAGCATCAATGGTGGGGGTGGCAATTGCTTCTACCCACTTCGAAACATAGTCGACAGCGACTAAAATGTAACGATTTCCATTAGAAGAGGGGAATGGTCCTTGATAGTCAATACCCCAGACATCGAATATTTCGACTTCTAATATGCTATTTTGAGGCATTTCATGTCTTTTGGAGATTTGACCCATTCGTTGACATGCGTCACAAGCCATAACAAAGTCTTTGGAATCTTTAAACATCGAGGGCCAGAAAAACCCGGATTGTAAGACTTTGGCTACGGTCTTGGACGGACCATGATGACCACCATAAGCAGAAGAGTAGGCGCCAAAATTTGATCGTGCATGTCGCGAAACCGATACAAAAATAATTTACCCAGACTAGGCTAATAACAAATTAATGTAATTAGGGAAGTAGGGGTCGATCCTCAGGGAGATGGTGCTTCCTATGGATTGTGAATCGTCTCACAATTGAGTTTTATCTAACGAGTTTCTGGGTTTTGGGATTATGATGTCTTAAACTAACAAAAGCCATAAATGAAAATAAAATAAAAACAATTGAAGATGAAAGTAATAAAGTAAAAGATAAATTAACAATGATGAGAAGCATCTAGGGAAGTAGGTTCACACATGTAGATTGATATATTGATGAAATTGGATTTAGGATATGCGAATAACTCATTGTGAGTTTGTAAGAATGATGTGTTCATTACAATCATAGATCAGATGGTCTAGCAGGCTTTTAGGCAATTTACTAGGTCTTAATCCACCATGTCATGCTTTGTCTATTCAATTCGCGTATCTCTACCTTGGAAAAGAATTCCATACTAGTCAATGATTTTGATCAGGAATCGTCAACTATCGTGAATGTCCAAACATGCATAGACACAACGTTTTAAAAGCAAAATTTCTTTCATCCAATTATCATCTTTTAATCAATCTAACATGGCTACCCTACACCCTAGAAAGGTGACTACTCACTCATGATAATGTTTATGTCTAAGATGATATTAACAATGAAAAATAGGATAGACATGTTTAGTTTGGTTTTGACAATAATCTAAGACTCTCTATGTGGCGATAATAACGACGCTATTTGATAATCTAGGAAATGAAATTACAATTATAACAACATGAAAATGAATCTAAGATAATATGTAAAGCGAATAACAATCAAATGGAAAACAATAAAGATATTAAACAAAAGATAGAATAGAAGTACCTAGGTGACGATCGACAACGAAAGCGATAACAATAATAGAAATCCCTTGCATAGAATAATCGTTCCATGAATTACAACACTTGTACCCAACAAAGAAGCCTACAAAGATTGAAATTCTTATTGATCTAAGCTAATGTTTTGATATGAAAAGGACAGAAATAAACTAAGAACTAAAGACTAAAGAAGAAGAAGAAAATGAGAGAAGAGAGGCTAGTTCTCCCTTCCTCCTACACTAGGTTTTGTAAAGAGAAATGTAGAAGAGATGTAGAGATGTAAGATGAGAGATGTGTGATTGTGTGTTGAGAAGAGGGGTTGGAGCTCTCGTTATATAGCATTAGGGTTTCGTGGGGAAGGGGTCGAGCATTCAACATATAGGACAAAAATGAGGAAGTCGAAGCAAAACTGCGGATCAGCAAGGATCCTCGATCGGGTACACACTTACCCGATCGGATAAGTTGTCATCTGGAAGCTTTGACTCTCGTTTCATCTCCCCTTGCATATGACTTGACTTCCAACATCCCCCTTGACCTCTTTAATCGGGTTTGTTGATAGGGTTTGATGTAAAGCGATGATTTTTTTCGCCTAACTGATTGATCTTTCGACAACTGTGAATCTGCCTTTACTTCTTCTCTCTTTTGAATTAGTGAACCTTCTTGAAATGCCTTTCACTTGGTCAAGCTTACTTCTTCAAATCGTCGAGTTCCAGGCAAATGCTCGGGAATATAGAAAAAGGGCGTAGAAACGTCACTTTCCAACAAAACAGGTTAAAACACATGAATTCGCCTAGAAGACGATATTAGCTCATAAAATGGCTTAACAAATCACAATTGACATACAAAACCAGGCTAAATTGGGGGTTAAAATCATACAAATATTTACTTATCAGAGTGTTTATCCCCGACTCTTAATATAGCATGATGGTTACGGATTTGCACTTCATGTACCGATACCTTATATATCGAAATGCCTGTTTATTCTTATCGTATTTCATATGTATATCTATATATATGCATGCTCTACTTTTGTATTTCCTTTTATGTACGTTTAATGTGATATGGCTGGGAGAACCCTGAGTTACTCCCCACTGACTGTGGCGTTCATGTTTTTCATGGATGAACAGGTTGCTTGATTGGATGGCTTTTTGCTTGTGGTATTTTGGGTTCGGGTGTGAGCTAGCGGGCGTTGGCCTGGATGAGTCACCTTTGGACGTTGTTTAGCTAGTTGCTAATAACTTTGATATTGGATAACATTTTGAGAGACCTGGTCTCTTTGTATCATATTCTATTTTAGTTTGTAATTATGGACATTCCTCGTATTTCCTATTTGCATGTAAAAAGTTTTAAAAACATCGTATTTTCCGCTATATGAATCACATGCTTATTATGTTTTATTTCCGCATTCGCGAGGGTTGTCACACTTGTTCAAAGATTTTAATATGAGACTATGTTTCTTACTTCCTAAGGGTTATTTCATAGAATAGTACAACTCATAATGTTAGCTTGTTAGCTTGATTATTAATAGGATAGCCTTTTGATCACAATTAGGCAAATAGTTATGCAAGGGTTTGACTTTAGCCGTGAATGTCCGAAAATGTAGTGTGTATTTATAATGTAGCTTGAGAGGGACTATTTGTAATGTGTGCTCATATGTCAATGTAAGGTGATGTTCTCAACGAATATTTTCACAGTTATTAGCTTGATTGACAAGATTTTCTCCAAAAAGTCTTCGTTATTAGCACAATTAGGAAATCAAGCCTAGCTTGGTAATTTATATTTATAAATTATCAGTCTCTATCGGGCTTTACGTACCTTAATGAAGATTGTGTTGGTTTTCTTTCTCTTTTACTGCTTAACATATTTTGTTGTCGAGAAAATCTCCGTTTTTGGGAGATGTTAGAATTTAGATTGAATGTTGTCAAGGAACCCTCTTCGTTTAGTTTATAGTGGAGTGGCAATTGGTTGGGGGAGTTTTCAGGTGTGTAGTGTGTGTTTCTTGCTAAATTGCGAGCTGAAACAATATAGAAGAGTACGTTTTGTGAACTTGAAACTGTTGCACATTTGTTGTGCTTTCAGCTAACTACTAGACTGTTGGCCATCCAGATCCTTATTGTTGATGTTTGGTAATGGAGTTTGGAGAAGAGCTTGTGGTCCAATGAGCGCTGATGCATCACGTTTGGTATATTGATGGGCCGATACTACTTTACATGCAAGGTGAGAAATGATAGCCTCTATAGTCTGGTTGCTCAACTGCCAAAGATAGTTGTTCAACAAGTCATGGCAAGTTTGAAAGGCAGGCTGCAACATAGGGCTGAGATAAGCGGGTAAGATGTGCATTGGCTTTTTAAGTTTTGTTTGCTCAGTTTTATGGGATAATATTGTAGTGATTGGATTTGGATGGGAGTGCGCCTTCTTTCCTCTAACTTTATTTTTTATTAAACAATAGAGAACGAGATTTCATTCAAACCCATTATATATATGGTTGACGAAGTTTGAACTGTTATGTAAATGTATTTGAAAGATACTTCCTCCATTCCAATTATTTCTCTACATTTGTGAAATATATGTGAGTTATATATTTTAATCAAGTGTATAGAATTGATTGAAAATGGAGGATGTATCATTATGCTTCTAATCTACTTTCATGACCTCGCTACTAGGAGTTCAACTACGCTAATATAACTATCTTGGGGTACGACGTGCGCGCCGTACAACAACTAGTGCATATTAAACGCCAATTTGCACCAATGTTCATTGGCTTTGCGTATAACGTTCTAAGTTTATAAACGATGTGTCTAAAAATGTTCAACTTTCAAGTTTATAATTAACGTTGTATATAGTTATGGTTGTTTAACTTTTTACTAAATTGTCTAAATTACATAGGAACTTGAATTCATGTATTTTTTAAATTTATAGATTGTTTGGTTACCCCAATTTACATGAATTAGAGCTTCCCGTGAGTTTTAATTCCTCATAGTAGAGGATGTTGCATATCTCGGCCCCTTATGTAAGTAAGAGTACCTACATGAATTGCAATGCGTACATGTAACCAAACAATATTTTCTAATTAAGATAAATTCTAAAATCATGTGATATGACACTTCCTAAGCATTGTAAGTTCCTGCATGTGACACAGCGACTATTTTCAAAGTCAGACGATATTAGATGTGACAGTGCGAGACGGTTTATTTATTTTTAAAAAATAAAAAAGCGTACGAACTATAGGTTTAACTAAGAAAGAACAAGGCCTTAAGACATCCTTAGGCCATGTTATTTCTAGGTTAATTTCTGCTCATTTCAGTTCAGTTCAGTCAAATCACTTTTGTTCAGCTTTATTCAGATCGATTCAATTCAGTTAATCTCCAATCCGTTCAGTTCAGGTCAACTTTATTCAGTTCAGTTCAGCTTCATAAAGTTCAACTATGTTCCACTAAATTCATCTCATTTTAGTTCTTGTCATCTTAAACTTCATAAAGTGATTAACACAATCCCCTTCCTCTATATACTACGTGGCTCGATGGTTGGAGGTATATCTGGAAAAACGGTAAGGGAATCAAAGATAATGATTTCCTTTGTAGGTGTTTGTTTAACCATTATAATCATCCCATTTACCCCTTATTTACCCTCAAATCCTTCACACTTGTAACCTTTACCCCAGAGGAATGAATTTTCTTTTCCCTCACTCCCCTCCATTACCAGTATGGCAGTATCACTAAACCACCCACCATCATCAATCATCACCACCACCACATCTATATCTCCGACCACAACGTGGTCACCGCCTCTGCCACCCTACGCGCTGCCCTTGCCACCTGACGGCCGAAGTCCACTAAAAGTTTTGTGCATCTCCGTTCACCACTTGAAACCCCCCCACCCACAAGCCCAGATCACCTAAACAACCGCCGACGCCGATACATCTCCTCATGTTAGCGTCCCTACTAAACCCCACAAGCTCTCTTATTTATACAAAATCCCCCACCAGCCACCACCACTGAAAACACCAACTCAAAACCTTTAGAAACCCTCACTGACACCTGTAAACCCCTCCCCACCCGCGAAACCACCTTATCTGTTGGTTTCGTGGGTGAGTGAGGGATTTTCGGGTGTTGGGGAGTGTTTTTTATGGGTTTTAAGTGGTGTTTCTAGTGGTGGTGAACGGAGATGTGTGAGGGAGGCTTGTGGATGTGATGGGGCACGAAGGTAATGCCGACACAACAAGGGTTGCAGGCTTGCAATACCGGTGCTAGCGCCACTTTGTGATGGTGGTATTGGTGGGACTTGGCCTTAACTTGGTTGTGATTGAAATGATAGGTTGTGGATGTATATTTGTAATTCTCTTTCTTTTATTAAACCAAACAATGAGTTATATTTTGGGTAATCTCTTACGTTTCCCCTTTATTCCCTTTGTTATCTTTACTCCCTTTCCCCTTGTTGAAGCAAACGCCCCCTAAGATAATAATAAAAAGTTCTAAGTTTTTCCAATTCAAAATGCATCCCCTAATTAAGGAAAAAGATAGAATTACATTTTCTTTGATTAAACTTTTATTCTCTTATTAAATTTTTTCCATTAACTTATACGGAGTAATATTTTAATGAAACTATAATTCTTTTATAAAACTCTAAACTTGTATCCCCTAATTTAGCCCTTGAATTGAAGAGAGTTGAAATAATTTACCGTGTTAAAGAAGGGGAGTTAATTTTTAAGGTAATATTATAAGGTATGACAAAAAAGTTTCGTAATTACATTTATAAATGAGGATAAATTTAAGAGAAACACGATCATTTTCTTTTGGAAATGAAGAATTATGAAACTCCTTCCATTTTCCATTGACAAAGACTTATGTGTTGATCCCTCTATTATTTGGTTTTATTCCCAATTTTCAAACTAATTTACATTAATTCATTTAGTGACAATTATACGAAGTACTAATTAAAAGGGTGAATGTGATTGAAAACTAGGCATAATAGTGCTATTGAAATCTAGGCATTATCGCATAACACTGTCCATAAACATTATGGACTAACTAACAAATTAGTTAGTACTTAGGTAGTTACAAGTCAAAGGTAAAGTTAATGGTAAAGTCAAAGGTTGTTACATGTTGTTAGGTAGTTAGTTATGTGAGCTAGCTTGTATGTATAAATATAGAGAAAGCTCTTAATTGTAGATTGATCAATTCATATATGAAAATCACTTCTCTCTCTACTTTTTCTCTCTATTACACAACTCTCAACTATCATACATAACTAGTACATCTTCATCTTTATTCTTCATAATAAAGAAGATGAAGATTCATATGGTATAAGACTTAATGTTTAGATCTTGGCTAATTTTTTCTTCCGCTTCTTATAAACATCTGAAAACATTGCTCAGTATTCACCCTTTGATGATCCTCTTTTCCTTACACATAATGATCAACCCAATCTTAAGCTTTGCTATCCAAGAACAAATCTGGCTTTATTACTGGGGAGTGTATCATGCCTGACAAGTCTGATAAGACTTATAATCAGTGGATCATATGTGATCTCTTGGTTTTAATGTGGATTCTTCATTCCATTACATAACCTCTTCGTGATAATTTGTAGTGTGCTGTTTCTGCAAAGACTCTGTGGTCTGAGATAGTTGAAAGGTATGGACAGCTGAATGTGTTGGAACTATATGAGTTAAAGAAATATCTCATCAACACAAAACAAGACAATTTACCTCTGATTGAATATTACAGTAGGATGAAAGGTCTTTGCGAAAGCATTGATCAGATGGACCCTGTACCAGTTTGTGTATGTGGGGTTATGGTGAAGTGTACATGTCAATATCTTAAGAAGATCTTGGATTGGGAGACACATTCCAAACTTATTCAGTTGTTAATGGGCTTGAACTCAAGTTATGAACAGGTGCAGACTACTGTGCTTTCTATGGATCCTTTACCTTCCATTAACAGAACTTTAAGTTTACTTCAGAATATTGAGAAGCAAAAGGTCTTGAATGATTATGCCAATGAAGTCTCTGTTGAAAGCGCTTCTTTTGTGTCAAAGAAAAGGTTCAATCATTCTAATCATTAAGGACAAGCTTGTGGTAAAATATCCATATATTTCTCCTCTAAATTTCAGGATTATAACAAAGTTATAAGATACGAAATAACGAGTCATATATGAAAATAACAATATGAATAAGAGATAAAAATCAACCTTTGGTCCTTGCAAATTGGCCTAAGAACAATATCAAAGGTATGATCTCTCCTACTAGTTGCACCCAAGATGCTCCTTGACATGCCTTAATCGTGCTAGAACGATTATACAAAATTACCGCTAATTTTTATGTGAGGTTTGATGATAGATTTAGAGAGAAAAATTGAGAGAAAAATCACCCTAGTGTTTTGTGTTTGTGCCGTCACACCCTCTTCAAAAACCTAGGTATTTTTCTTTTTATTCTCTACTAATCATACTAGCTAGGTTTTCCTAAAATAAGAAATTGCAATTAGGGTTCTCTCCAAACCCATTTGGACCGAGTAGATATATCCATTTATTGCTTCATATTTTTCGGTCACACCTAGTAAATAACATCCATTGTATTATTATAATTATCGTCACTAATATCGTCATCTTATTAATAAGTCCACTCAACCTTTTGCAGTCGATCTGACAATATTTACAATAATTATTACGAGTAATACATTTGCTTAATTAAATATAACGGTTTATATTTAATCACGAATTAACTGATTAGTTCGTTTAAGCTAACATTATTTACATTAATTAAATATAACAGTTTATATTCAATTTACGAATTAACAGTTTATCATTTTTGACTAACCTTTTAGTCAAATACATCGACTAACCTTTTAGTCGAATACATCGACTAACCTTTTAGTCCTATAAGGCATCAATATGACTATATTATTCATAAAATCACATCTCTCAGACACATCCTATAGGTGTGACTTATAGGGACCAGTTGATCACCGCCATAATAAAATGACAATAACGTCAAACTTCTAGCGAGCCAACCGTTATTGATAAATGTTAATCAACTGATTATTATACAAAGTATACCCTGTGAACCTACAGAGATTTATTTATGTTATTGCACTAACTGTGGAGGACACTGGCTCCAACAATCTCCCACTTGTCCGTACAAGTGTATTATGCAATATAAGTACCAAGTGAAAACCAAACTTTAAATGAATTTCTTCTTTACACTTAATTGTATTATGCAATATAAGTACCAAGTGAAAACCAAACTTTAAATGAATTTCTTCTTTACACTTAATTACTATAGAACTTATAGAGTAGCCTGGTTTTTGTTTTATTGAAACAAAGTTCGATCTCCAAAGTCTTATTACGTTAAGGCAACAATAGCCAACCATTAAATCAATCAATAAGTCTTGCTTGTGACAGGGAGACCCGTTGCAAGCTTGCAACATGTCAAATCCCCCTCACAAAGAGCAAGTGGCAAGGTAAGTGGGGGGCTCCATCTACAGCCCACTTGCCCTTCCCCCCCACTTGCTCTTTGTGAGGGAGAGTTGACCTGTTGCAAGCTTGCAAGCTTGCAATGGGTCAGTCCGTCACAAATGAGAATTTGTGTAAATCAATATAGTTACCTTGCCATTATCAATCCTTATTGCATTATTTTAGAATAAATTGAAAAATTATATTATATGTTATAAAAACATAGAGAAGAAGAGTGAGAGATGGTGGAGAAGTACATATATTTTTTATTAGTACAAATGGATATATATACATGAATTCAACGAGAGTTATGCAGTAGGAATGTAAATGGACTATTCTAAAATAATCCTCCAATTATAGACATCAATAAAAGTGGGACTTATGGGCATTCATAATAAGTTTTCATAATACACCCCTTGGATGTCCATTTATGAAAAATATGTCTCATCAAAACCTTCCTAGAAAAACCTCGAGGGAAAAACATTAGTGAAGGAAAATAGTACACAAATCTTCAAACACACATAATAACCTGCCTCGTTAAAACCTTTCCATGGAAAACCTAGTGTGACAAAACCATAGATAAGAAAATAGAGTACAACGCGTGTCTACTCCTCCTGATAATTACATAACTTGATATATCTTGAAATGATCCATGCTTTGACGTAACTTCTTAATCGTTGAAATAGAACTTCATCGTAGGTGATAAACTTGGTGTCTTTGATCAATAGAAATCCTTGATAAATAATTTCAATTGTCACAATTCTTCAGAACTCATACAATTAACACTGTCATTTGTGGTAACCTCTGAATCTTCATCTCAAATGATTATCTCATAACATAACATTATATGTGTAGAATACTGTCATCTCGGCATTCACGATGATCATAACTATAACATTATATTGTGCTTATAGTGCTATCTCGTTAAAAACCTTGCTAGGAAAAACACATTGAGACAAAAACCTAGTCGAAGGAAAAAGAGTGTAGCTCTTTTAAGAGAATCAATCTCATAATTATTGAATTACTCATCCAAGACCTATGAGCAATTTTCTTTGCTTAATCATATATGTATGGATTGACATTTTTCATTGTAGATTTTTACTACATTATTCTAATCGTTATGGTACTTCAGGACCATAAACTAATTTTACATGTTTAGTAAGAAACTCGTTCAAATCTAAATTCTCATATGATCAAACTTTAAGTTGAGACAATAACAATTCAAGTAAACTCTACATGAGTTTAAATATACCGTTTTGGAACTAATCACGATAGCTTTCAATTGTATTGTAGAGAGGTTTATATATTTCATCACGAGTTATTAAAAACTCAATTGATTAATCATTAACAATTGATTATCATTCTTAAGAGGCTCCTACATGGAGTTATCCTCATAGAAGTATCTTATAAGATAATATTTTTATTTTTAAACATTAATCCATTAAAAACAATCTTATGAGACATGTGCATGCAAATGATATGTAATTATTTTTAACAACATCCCCCTTGTACTAAAAGAATAAGAACTTTTTAAAATTTCCCCGCCAAAGTGAAATACTCTATAATTGGTTTACAGTAAATAAGGAATGATAGTTTTCAAAATTGCAAAAACATATAAATCAGATATTATGATTTTGTTGCACAAATGAAACTGAAGTAATTCTACGTATGATGTGATAATGGTGAATATTTAACACATTATGTTTATTAAATTTCTACTTTCATTAGTGTCTTCTGATAAAAAATTACTACAACTCAAATACTGTCTTTGTTATTCACAGTAGTTATTCTCTAAATTTGTTTGTATCATTATTAAGTCATTTATTAAGTTTTTTTTTAAAAACAATATATTATAACAACATTCGTTTAATAGACGGGCAATTTAAAAAATGTCAGTCTTAGTAGGGGTGAAATTTGTCAATTTTTTTTGTTTTGTACCTTTAAAGCAAGTTACAATCTAACTATAACGTTTAATTCAAAGTGTAGTTGAATTAAAAAAAACCGTTACCAATCTAACTATAACATTTAATTCAAAGTGTAGTTAACTTCTTTATGTATTCGTGTCTGAAAATCCGTGCATCTGCACAGTAACTAGACTAGTTTCTATAACAATGTAATAATAATAATTTATATATTAAAACTGAGATGCAATGATGAACTTAATCTCTATATGCACATGCGTTGATGACTCGATAATGCAAATTGTACAATATTCTTTCCGTTTTCTAATATTCATAATTTAAATTGACTTAAAGTCACTGAATGGACTTCAAGTCCATGAGCTCATTTAAAATAATAGATTATATGTCGATTGTGACATCCCTCGCGAATGCGGAAATATAAAACATACAAGCATGTGAATTATATAGCGGAAATATGAAGTTTTTAAAACTTTTATACATGCAAGAAGAAGTATACGAGGAGTGTCAAATATTACAAACCAAAGTAAGAAATAAACTACAACAAGAGACGAAGTCTCTCCAAGTGTTAACAAAGTAAAAGTGATTAGCAAACTAGCTAATTAACGACTAGAGGTGAATCTTCCAGGGGCAACGCCCGCTAGCTCACACCCGAACCCAAAATAGCATAAGCAAAAAGCCATCCAAATCAAGCAACCTGTTCATCCATGAAAAACATGAACGCCACAGTCAGCGGGGAGTAACTCCGGGTTCTCCCAGCCATATCACATTAAACGTACATAAAGGAAATACAAAAGTAAAATCATGCATATATAGATATACATGTGAGATACGATAAGGATAGATAGGCAATTCAATATATAATGATAAGAGCATATGGAAGTACAAGTCCGAATCCATCATGTTATACAAAGACTCGGGGAAGACACTCTTAGGCAACCGAATACGCTCACTAGGGCTTACATCTCACCGTTAGCGGTATAAGTTTGATAAGATTGAGAGTCGACAAACAAACCATGCCAAGTCATTCAATGATTCAATCATATAATCATTCATGTAATCATCCATCCAAACACAACGACACAAAGACGACATCTCTCACGGTAAATGAAACGCACTAGCACCGTGTACATGGCAAGTATGATTAAAATGCATCCACGGGATAAACATTTCCCTGAACGCATACACGATCACATTTCGTATATGTAGACTAATTTCCTCTGGTAGGACGACGATAATAATACGGTCCTAGTCTAAACCTGGCCAGACTCTCGGACTAAATCATGTTCCGATTCGACATGCGATAAACATTTCGCATCCAAGACTCGGTCAATCATAGACGCCGAGTACCCCAAATTCGGTCGATAATTCACGAAAGAGGCGGAAAAGAGCACAAGCCTCATAACAAGCGGTACGCTACATGCAAAAACACCACCTCGCAAGTACACAACATTTGACGGCCGGGTCGATCAACGCAATGCGTTCGCCTCCCAACAACATCGTCGTATGCTCACTAACACATGCATTTAAGCAGTAGGATACATTCCCGTTCCAACATTCCAGCCTTACGAACGTGGAGGTAGCCAAGAGAATGAGAGTACAAAGCACATAACAAAATAGTTCTCAAACCGTAACCTTTGTAAAAACCGACTCACAGTGGGACATAGCAATAACCGTCACAAAACATGTGATACAAGCGAAAGAAATATCCTATATGAAAAACATTAATATTATAAGTCACTACGTAAAATTATACGTTAAACGAACGATCGGAATTATTATAAATGAAATCGTAATCAAGAAATACAAATAAAGACCAGCAGGTGCCAGCCGGTCAGGTGGACCGGCTGCCGGCCACCCGGCTAAGGCCAATCATCATATGAAAAACCAAAGTGTAATGTCAGTGTGTCCCAGCCGGTCAATGGGACCGGCTGCCGGCTACCCGGCTGGGACCATGAGTATTATGAAAAACAAAGGGAAAAGTAGAAGTGTCTCAGCCGGTGGTCTGACTGGCTGCCGGTCGACCGGCTGAGACCAATGTCATGCTTCAAAATCACGTAACAACACAAAAATATACAGCCCCATCCCCAGCCGGTGGTCTGACCGGCTGCCGGTCGGCCGGCTGGGGTCCATATGCACGAAAATCATCAAGATTCATCCATGTTCAATATTCAACAACAATCATCTATGAACATAATTCATCCATTCTCATATAATTTCACAACTAACAACATCCATCAACAATAACACAAGTCCTAAGCATACTAACCATAATCTAAATACGATTACTAGTCTAGAAATCACATAAAACACGTAAATTATATCGAGTAACCCTTCACCGTTACCTTTATGCGTCTTCACTCCGCGTCAAGGTCGTCTTCAATTAGGAAATAGTCTTTGTCGGGATCTTGAAGGTCACCACCTACAAATAGATCATAAAAGATGAATTTACTTCACCTTGAGAAAGACGGAAAGTTTGAAAAGCGAGAAAGACGGTAATTTTATTATCAATACGGATAGAGGAAGGTAAGAGGGGAAGAATAAAACGAACTTACGTGAATTTGAGCGAGAAACGAATGAGATATGGCGATTCTAAGCTTGGATCAAAATGGAGGCAAGGGTTTTGGTTGGTTTCATAAGGAAGAAGAAAGAGTTGTTTGTGTGAGTGAATTAGGTTAGGAGGGAGTATGAGATGTCTAAGGAAAAGTCAAGAAAAAGTCAAAGACGGCTTAAGACGGGTTTGACATGAAATCTCGCGGAAAATCCAAATACGAACTCGGAAATTCTAAATTCGACTCGAAAAATTAAAACTAAATTTCGCTGAAAAGTATCCGTAAAATATTTTCACTATAAAAATAGGGTACATTTACGGGTGTTACAATCACCCCACCTTTTAAAAAGTTTCGCCCTCGAAACTTGAGGGAAAGAAAGATACCTTAAACGAATAGACTCGGATATTTACTACGCATAGAAGCTTCCGTTTCCTAAGTCTCTTCTTCGACATTAGCACATCTCCACAAAATTTTCACCAAAGGAACCACCTTACTTCTCAACTTCTTATCCTTGCGGTCTAGGATGCGAATCGGCTTCTCTTCAAAGGATAGATTCGGTTCAAGCTCGGGCATTTCCTTTTGAAAGACATGGCTTGGATCACTAACATACTTTCTCAATTGAGAAACATGGAATACATTATGAACCTTAGCCAAATTCGGGGGCAAATCCAACTTGTAAGCAACGGCACCATTCCTTTTCACAATATCAAAGGGTCCAATGTATTTCGGGCTCAATTTACCCTTAACACCCTTCATTAGAGATACTTTCAAAAACACTTTATCCCCAACTTCAAACTCTAACGGCCTTCTCCGGATATCGGCATAAGACTTTTGACGGTCTTGAGCGGCTTTCATTCTATCACGAATGACCTTCACATTATCAATGCTCTCAACAAGAACATCGGAGCCTAAGTCACGAACCTCACTCAATTGATTCCAACATACAGGACTCCGACATTTTCTTCCATAAAGAGCTTCGTAAGGAGCCATCTTGATCGATGCATGATAACTGTTGTTGTAAGAAAACTCCACCAACGGTAGACTATTTTCCCAACTAGATTGGAAGTCGAGTGCACAAGCCCTAAGCAAGTCTTCTAAAGTCTGAATAGTCCTCTCGGTCTGACCATCCGTAGCGGCATGAAATGCGGTACTCATCAACAACTTACTACCCATGGCTTCTTGTAAAGCCTTCCAAAATCTCGAACAGAATCTCGGATCTCGGTCGGATATGATCTCTTTGGGAACACCATGGTATCTAACAATCTCATCAACATAAGCTTTCGCTAAACGGTCTAAACTCCAAGTTTCTTTGATCGGAATAAATCTATCACACATGGTGAAACGATCAACAACAACTCAAACGGCATCTTTACTTCCAACGGTCCTCGGCAAAGCCATAACAAAATCCATAGAAATAGATTCCCACTTCCATAGTGGAATATCCAACGATTGTAGCAATCCACCGGGTCTCTTGTGTTCAATCTTCACTTGTTGGCAAGTAAGACATCTTCCAACATAAGACACAACATCACCCTTCAAGTTCGGCCACCAAAACTGTAGCTTCAAATCTTTGTACATCTTATCACCTCCGAGGTGAATAGAATAAGGGGAAAGGTGAGCTTCATCAAGAACTCGCTTTCTCAAATCAAAAGCATTAGGCACAAACAAACGGCCATGGAATCGAAGAACACCTTTATCATCAAACTTGAAATCTTTAGCTTTTCCTTCAATAAGTTTGGCTTGAATAGATTTGTAAGTAAGATCATCAACTTGGCTTTCGCGGATCTCACGGAGAAAAACAGGCTCGGCGGTCATAGCACCAACATAAACAAATCCACACTCCACGAATTCCAACTTCAATCTTCTAAACTCGGCACAAAGATCATCGGGTAATACCCGCATAGCATTCAATGCATGAGAAGCTTTCCTACTAAAAGCATCGGCAACAACATTAGCCTTCCCTTCATGGTACAACAACTCAAAATTATAATCATTCACCAATTCCAACCATCTTCTTTGTCTCATATTCAACTCTTTTTGAGTAAATATGTACTTCAAACTCTTGTGATCGGTGAAGATACGACAATGAACTCCAATTAGATAATGTCTCCACACTTTCAAAGCATGAACGACGGCGGCCAATTCCAAATCATGAGTAGGATAGTTCACTTCATGAACTCTCAACTGCCTCGAAGCATACGCCACCACTTTTCTATTTTGCATAAGAACCCAACTCAATCCCATTTTAGAAGCATCACAATAGACATCAAAGTCTACACCATCTTCAGGCAAAGTCAACACCGGAGCGTTAATTAACCTCTTCTTTAACTCTTGAAACGCTGCTTCACAAGCTTCATTCCATAGGAACTTGGTTTCCTTCTTCAACAACTGGGTTATCGGTCTAGCAAGCTTAGAGAAATCCTTGACAAATGTACGGTAATAACCAGCTAAACCAAGAAATCTTCGAATCTCTCTAATATCGGTCGGACTCTTCCAATCAACAACGGCCTCAATTTTAGAAGGATCCACCATTACACCTTCTTTAGAAATCACATGCCCAAGAAAGGACACTTTAGATAACCAAAATTCACACTTGGAGAACTTAGCATACCACTTCTGTCGACGAAGAACACCCAGAATAGTCTTTAGATGAATAGCATGCTCCTCTTCGGACTTGGAGAAAATAAGAATATCATCAATGAATACCACCACACACTTGTCAAGATACTCACTAAATGTGCGGTTCATTTGGTCTATAAAGATAGCGGGACCATTCGTCAATCTAAATGGCATCACCTTGAACTCATAATGACCATACCTTGTACTAAAAGCGGTCTTCGGAATATCAACATCTCGGACGGGAATTTGATGATAACCGGATCTCAAATCAATCTTGGAAAAAGTAGAAGCACCCTTTAATTGATCAAACAAATCCTCAATTCTTGGTAAAGGATACTTATTCTTGATTGTAATCCGATTCAATTCACGATAATCAATACAAAGCCTCATAGAACCATCCTTCTTTTTCACAAAAAGAATGGGAGCACCCCAAGGAGAGGCACTTGGTCGAATAAAACCCTTCTCAATCATATCATCTAGCTGCTTTCTTAATTCTTTCAATTCGGTCGGAGCCATACGGTAAGGAGAACTCAATATCAATAGAGAACTCAACATCACGCTCGGGAGGAATCCCGGGCAAATCTTCGGGGAATACATCAACGAATTCTCTAACAATAGGCACATCTTCAATACTTGGCAAAGAGGTAGATGAAGAAGTCACAACACACAAGTATTCTTGGTGACCTTTTCTAACCATGCTTACCAATTTCATAGCGGAAATTAAAGACACACCTTTTCGGGGATGAGATCCCTTATAGGTTATTCTAACTCCTAAAGGACTCTTTAAATAAATCTTTTGATCACGACACTCGAACCTAGCATGGTACAATGCTAACCAATCAATACCTAGGATTATATCGAACTCTCCTAGAGGGAACTTAAGGAGATTAGCGGGAAAGATAGAACCTGCAATAGAGATTGGAACATTTGGATAAAGAGTAGAAAAAGAGATAATTTCTCCGGATGGTAAGGATATGGGAGTATCCTCACTAGATGCAGGCTCGATAGATAATTTATTAGCATAAGTCGATGACACAAAAGACATAGAAGCACCGGTATCAAATAGAATAAGACACGGTTGCTCTAAGATTGAGAACATACCCGTAATGATCTCTGGATGAGCATCGGCTTCGGCACGGCTCATGACAAAGATAGAACCCTTAGGTTTAGCAGGAGGAGGAGGGGGCAACTTTTGATCGGGGCAATCATCATAACGGTGACCACCCTTTTGACAAAAGAAACACACATAAGGTCGGCTGGAACAAGACACACCGGGATGGTATGGTTGTCTAAATCGGTTACATTGACGACCTTGAGCTTGAGCTTGAGGAGCATATGGCCTATGAGCCACATTAGAAGTAGCTCTAGGAATGAAAGGAGCAGGAGCTCTTGCATTTGCATTGGAAGGAGGATTAAATCTCCTCTTGTTAGCATAGGAATTAGAGGAAGATGGAGTAAACGGTCTCTTCCCATAAACATTCGGCCTAGGAGCGAAAGATTAAGAGGGATTATTCATCAAAGCTTCATCTCTAATAGCCTTCATAGAATTCTCGGCCCACAAGGCATCATCATAAAGATCTCCAAAGGAGGTAGTATTCCTCCTCACTTTACTTTGCAGAACGGCACTCAACTTGTTTCGGTAATAGAACGCTCGGTCCTCATCATCTCGGATAAGTCTTGGAGCAAAATAAGCAAGCTTATTGAACTCCGTAGTGAAGTCCTGAGCTGACAAGTTGCCTTGCTTAAAGTCAATGAACTCCTTGAGCCTTTGTTGTTTAAGCTCTTTAGGATAGAATCTACCTTCCACAAGAGCTTTGAAGCAAGCCCAATTGAAGTCTTCTTCAAGAACAGCGGTGGCACTAGTGATAGCCCACCAGTTATCAGCTTCCCTCACCAGAAAGTGCTTTGCGATCCTCACCTTGTCCTCTTCTCGAACTTGGTATAGATCGAACTGCTTCTCCATCTCACGGAACCAATCGGATAACTCCGTAGGGTCCGGTTCTCCACCATATGGTACAATTTTACTCCTTGCTATTTGTCCAGCTACCCATGCGTAGCCACCTTGATGGTTATCTTCCCTTCTAGGGGGGACTTGGTTAGCATGAGCTAAAGCTGCATCTTGCTGATTTTTCAGCACTTGAGTAAGAGCTTCCAACACGACATTCTCTACCATTCGTTGTCTCACCATCTTCATAAGAAACAAAAACAAATTAAGTTACTCCTATCAATTAGCATAAACAAATAGACTACCAAGTAAAGTCCTTAACTTCTACCCAACTCCCATTTATTATTTTAAGGTCAAGTAGTTTAAGTTTAGGGTTCACGTGTGTGCGTCGGAAGCGATAAAGCTCTGATACCAACTGTGACATCCCTCGCGAATGCGGAAATATAAAACATACAAGCATGTGAATTATATAGCGGAAATATGAAGTTTTTAAAACTTTTATACATGCAAGAAGAAGTATACGAGGAGTGTCAAATATTACAAACCAAAGTAAGAAATAAACTACAACAAGAGGCGAAGTCTCTCCAAGTGTTAACAAAGTAAAAGTGATTAGCAAACTAGCTAATTAACGACTAGAGGTGAATCTTCCAGGGGCAACGCCCGCTAGCTCACACCCGAACCCAAAATAGCATAAGCAAAAAGCCATCCAAATCAAGCAACCTGCGCATCCATGAAAAACATGAACGCCACAGTCAGTGGGGAGTAACTCCGGGTTCTCCCAGCCATATCACATTAAACGTACATAACAGAAAATACAAAAGTAGAAGCATGCATATATAGATATACATGTGAAATACGATAAGGATAGATAGGCAATTCAATATATAATGATAAGAGCATAAGCGGTACAAGTTCGAATCCATCATGTTATACAAAGACTCGGGGAAGACACTCTTAGGCAACCGAATACGCTCACTAGGGCTTACATCTCACCGTTAGCGGTATAAGTTTGATAAGATTGAGACTCGACAAACAAACCATGTCAAGTCATGCAATGATCATGAATAATCAATCATGTAATCATGCATCCAAACACAACGACAGAAAGACGACATCTCTCACGGTAAATGAAACGCACTAGCACTGTGTACATGGACAGTATGATTAAAAGGCATCCACGGGATAAACATTTCCCTGAACGCATACACGATGCTACATTTCGTATATGTAGACTAATTTCCTTCTGGTAGCACGACGATAATAATACGGTCCTAGTCTAAACCTGGCCAGATTCTCGGAATAAACGTGTTCCGATTCGACATGCGATAAACATTTCGCATCCAAGACTCGGTCAATCATTGACGCCGAGTACCCCAAATTCGGTCGATATTCACGAAAGAGGCGGAAAAGAGCACAAGCCTCATAACAAGCGGTACGCTACATGCAAATAACACCACCTCGCAAGTACACAACATTTGACGGCCGGGTCGATCAACGCAATGCGTTCGCCTCCCAACAACGTCGTCGTATGCCCACTAACACATGCAATTAAGCAGTAGGATACATCCCGTTCCGACATTCCAGCCTTACGAACGTGGAGGTAGCCAAGGGAATGAGAGTACAAAGCACATAACAAAATAGTGCTCAAACCGTAACCTTTGTAAAGACCGACTCAAAGTGGGATATAGCAAAAACCGTCACAAAACATGTGATACAAGCGAAAGAAATATCCTATATGCAAAACATTAATATTATAAGTCACTACGTAAAATTATACGTTAAATGAACGATCGGAATTATTATAAATGAAATCGTAATCAAGAAATACAAACATAGACCAGCAGGTGCCAGCCGGTCAGGTGGACCGGCTGCCAGCCACCCGACTAAGGCCAATCATCATATGAAAAACCAATGTGAAATGTCAGTGTGTCCCAGCCGGTCAATGGGACCGGCTGCCGGCTACCCGGCTGGGACCATCAGTATTATGAAAAACAAAGAGAAAAGTAGAAGTGTCTCAGCCGGTGGTCTGACAGGCTGCCGGTCGACCGGCTGAGACCAATGTCATGCTTCAAAATCACGTAACAACACAAACATATACAGCCACTGCCCCAGCCGGTGGTCTGACCGGCTGCCGGTCGGCCGGCTGGGGTCCATATGGACGAAAATCATCAACATTCATCCATGTTCAATATTAAACAACAATCATCTATGAACATAATTCATCCATTCTCATAAAATTTCTCAACTAACAACATCCATCAACAATAACACAAGTCCTAAGCATACTAACCATACTCTAAATACGATTACTAGTCTAGAAATCACATAAAACACGTAAATGATATCGAGTAACCCTTCACCGTTACCTTTATGCGTCTTCACTCCGCGTCAAGGTCCTCTTCAACTAGGAAATAGTCTTTGTCGGGATCTTGAAGGTCACCACCTACAAATAGATCATAAAAGATGAATTTACTTCACCTTGAGAAAGACGGAAAGTTTGAAAAGCGAGAAAGACGGTAATTTTATTATCAATACGGATAGAGGAAGGTAGGAGGGGAAGAATAAAACGAACTTACGTGAATTTGAGCGAGAAACGAATGAGATATGACGATTCTAAGCTTGGATCAAAATGGAGGCAAGGGTTTTGGTTGGTTTCTTAAGGAAGAAGAAAGAGTTGTTTGTGTCAGTGAATTAGGTTAGGAGGGAGTATGAGATCTGTAAGGAAAAGTCAAGAAAAAGTCAAAGACGGCTTAAGACGGGTTTTACATGAAATCTCGCGGAAAATCCAAATACGAACTCGGAAATTCTAAATTCGACTCGAAAAATTAAATTCTAAATTAAAATTAAATTTCGCTGAAAAGTATCCGTAAAATATTTTCACTATAAAAATAGGGTACATTTACGGGTGTTACAATCACCCCACCTTTTAAAAAGTTTCGCCCTCGAAACTTGAGGGAAAGAAAGATACCTTAAACGAATAGACTCGGATATTTACTACGCATAGAAGCTTCCGTTTCCTAAGTCTCTTCTTCGACATTAGCACATCTCCACAAAGTTTTCACCAAAGGAACCACCTTACTTCTCAACTTCTTATCCTTGCGGTCTAGGATGCGAATCGGCTTCTCTTCAAAGGATAGATTCGCTTCAAGCTCGGGCATTTCCTTTTGAAAGACATGGCTTAAATCACTAACATACTTTCTCAATTGAGAAACATGGAATACATTATGAACCTTAGCCAAATTCGGGGGCAAATACAACTTGTAAGCAACGGCACCAATCCTTTTCACAATATCAAAGGGTCCAATGTATTTCGGGCTCAATTTACCCTTAAGTCCTTAACACCAAACCGTTTAACACCCTTCATTGGAGATACTTTCAAAAACACATTATCCCCAACTTCAAACTCTAACGGCCTTCTCCGGATATCGGCATAAGACTTTTGACGGTCTTGAGCGGCTTTCATTCTATCACGAATGACCTTCACATTATCAATGGTCTCAACAAGAACATCGGAGCCTAAGTCACGAACATCACTCAATTGATTCTAACATATAGGACTCCGACATTTTCTTCCATAAAGAGCTTCGTAAGGAGCCATCTTGATCGATGCATGATAACTGTTGTTGTAAGAAAACTCCACCAACGGTAGACTCTTTTCCCAACTAGATTGGAAGTCGAGTGCACAAGCCCTAAGCAAGTCTTCTAAAGTCTGAATAGTCCTCTCGGTCTGACCATCCGTAGCGGCATGAAATGCGGTACTCATCAACAACTTACTACCCATGGCTTCTTGTAAAGCCTTCCAAAATCTCGAACAGAATCTCGAATCTCGGTCGGATATGATCTCCTTGGGAACACCATGGTATCTAACAATCTCATCAACATAAGCTTTCGCTAAACGGTCTAAACTCCAAGTTTCTTTGATCGGAATAAATCTAGCACACTTGGTCAAACGATCAACAACATCTCAAACGGCATCTTTACTTCCAACGGTCCTCGGCAAAGCCATAACAAAATCCATAGAAATATATTCCCACTTCCATAGTGGAATATCCAACGGTTGTAGCAATCCACCGGGTCTCTTGTGTTCAATCTTCACTTGTTGGCAAGTAAGACATCTTCCAACATAAGACACAACATCACCCTTCAAGTTCGGCCACCAAAACTACTCACGAACATCTCCCTGACATTTAAGATATCAGTGTTTTCATATATCAAAATATGATTTTTCATCACAGGAACTACTCACGAAATTAATTATGTGGCTACAAGCCACTCAATAAACTGTCAATCCATACATTTAAGTTCTTCATTCAACTCTAAGTAGTGTTTAGATCTCTAATATCACATATACTCAATCTTAGTGTAATGCATTGCCTTTAATAAAATTTCTACATGAAATAATTTCAGCACTTATATTTTCTTTAGGTTTATCAAAACGCGTATTATAAAACCCGGGTGGCCTCAATCGTCACATCTTGCTCATTTCATGTACGTCAACTTTCTGGGTTTGCTCGTAATTCATGACAATATTTAACAAAATAAAAAATAAAAAATTGTTGTGTCTCAATAATATCACTATATTACATGTCACAGTTTAGTTGACTATAATATAATCATCATGCTAAACCTCTGGTTGGCAATGTTATATCACGCGCCAAATTTTAGTAGTTGATTATAATTACAGTGCTTAAATTTCAGTTAGCAACATTTCATTATATGAATTCAAACTAATTCTTTTGTATCTGGCCAGATAAACAATAGATTAATAAACACATAGATGTTGACTTCTGGCCACTAACAATTACATGTGCACTTTTAGCCACTTACACTTATACAATATATTGAGATGGTGTTATTATATACCTTTAAAACTATGAACTTCAGACCAGAGTCATTATGTAGACATATCTATTCATTTTTATAAAATAAATATTTTGAAACTACATGTCCAAAATTATATAATTCGTCCCTTTTTAAAAACAATTGACCGAATATATAAAACTTCAAGTCCAATATCATATAAAACAATAAATCTTCGTTTATTTATCATATCAACCAATAACTCTTTGTTTCTCTATGACATAGGAATATCAAAAGAAACAAAATTGTAGACAATTCATAATAATCTCAATTATCTCACTCCCGATTTTTATTACAATTAATAAAATAGCCCATAAAATTAACGAAGCATACTGATAAATATGATACTCATATTATAAATATACAAAATTAACCTGCATGTTCTTAAAAATAATTATATGTCTATGAAACACACGAGAATTGTACAGATATCATTGGACCACGTGTATTCATTAAAATAATCATTGTAGTTCATAATTCGGAGTGTAAATTCATGCAAACGACATTACTATCATTGTGATACGTACTTGCCAAGTGAAAGTATGGAAAATCAAGCCCACTATTTACAAATAAAAGTTTACCCAGCCGCATAAAGAAAACAATGATACTCCTAAAACAATGATACTCCGCAAATTGCCCATTATTATTAGTAACTAAATATAAATAATACTCCTAAGACAATCAAACGAAACAAACCACATAGTCTTGCCAAAAACATTCTACCATAATAAAGCCCCAGTATGAATGTGAACAGTTAATACCACATAAAAAGTCACTTTGACTACTAAGAGTTCCAAATTTAAATTAGAAGTAAATGTCAATATCGTTCATTAAGAGTTGACAAATTTAAATATACGAAGTAGGTAATACAAATATCATTCATAATGGTTTAGCTGTTACATGTAGTAATTGAGTTATTCATCATAATATACTCCTTCGGGGAGTTCTCAATTATTGTGTATAATATCTCCACTAATTCATTTAATCTTATAGGAAAAATAACATCAACCATGTGAAATATTTATGACTATAGTTTTATAGTATATAACTCAACGATGTTCTAATTTCGTGTCAAATTTAAAACATTTCATATAGACTATATACGGAGCTAATACCGTATTCAAAATTCAAATGTTTCAAATAAATCTATGAGGAGAATTACATGTGAATTATTGTAAATACAATATCGAATATTTTTTATATCATTATTATAATAATGTGTATATAAATGACTCTAATTTCTTATAATTATAAACATTGTAGGTTAAGAAAGATATCAATATTTAATTTAATTTAGGAACAACATGCCATAGATATATGTTGCATAATACAAACAATTATCAAAGAACATTATTTTAATCACTATCGACAAATAAATATAATGTGTGCACAACACCATAAATAATATTTCATGACAACTAAATAATCTCATTAAAAAACCGGTTACCAAATTTGTCAAAAATATCAAGTGAATCCATGAATCTTATAAAACATAAAGTGCCAATATTTACCAATATTTATTAATCAAAATTTTAAACATAATTGTCATGATGAATATGATAAAATAATGCAGAAAATTAAATGAGACTTTTCAACAGTGAAGCTCTTAAAATTAATAACCATAAAACATGTGATAAGGAATTAAGTATCATGTTTTAATCAAATACGGAGTAATAACTAAAATGAAATTCTACTTTATAATAAAGCACAAACATTTTATGTGCTCCTATTGACGGCTAGATTTAAGGAGAGGAAAAAGGAAAGTGGACCCCACAACCATTCATCCTATTCAATTACTCTCTTTCCGCCTTTCTTATATTCTAATTCTAATCCATTTTCTATACATTTTTTATAATGTGATTTCATAAGGTTCCAGACCTAGTACAATTTATAGATTTATCATTAGAATTATTTAGAAATAAATTTTATATTATTTCAATCTTTCATACCCAAAAAACATTTCGCTTAGAAATGAAATACTTTGTTATTTATATGTAGATAAAAAATCATAAATATCAGTAGATTAAATAATTTCGTCTTTTACTATCTATCAAATAAGTTTTAAGTTTGATATTTAAAAATCATAAGAAAATATTCACATACATTGAAGAAAAACAAAAGTTTAAACTATGAAAATATTACATGATATATAAAATTTTAGTATATGTATACTAATGACGATTGTCTTTAGCAAAATACTACTTAGAAAGATATAATTGATATACTCAAAATTTATAATCTATAAATATAATTAAAAGCAAGACAAAAAAGTTAGCTGTGCCACGTGTCCTATCTCAAAATGCTAAATTATCTAGTATGTGAAATTTCCCTCAATTTACTTTTGGTGATTTAAGTAAAAAGTCTTTACCCTCTTCATTCTTCATTATCACCCATCAATACACATTATAACTATTATGCCATGAAACTTTTCATCTACCTCATTCTAAATTTCATAGAGACAATGAAGAGGCAGAAGATTGACATGCTTAATAAATTGATCTATTAAATACCTGAGGTGACCCACGGCAAGACATGGTGTAGCACTTGCTACACCAAAGGAAAAAATTTGCGTGAAAATTTATTAGTTTCCCACACCATTAATATGCTTATACTTCCAATCATCCTTCATCAAACCATTAAAGTTGTATCTTCTCCGTAATAATTATTCAACAGATTTCTAAATATTCTAGAGTATTAATTATCAACAATTCTCAATAAAGAGTAATAAAGAGTAATTAATAGTACACATAAGTACAATATTAGTGAAAATGCAATAAATCTAGATAAATAAGGAAGAAGAATTAAAGAGGCATTTTCTTTCATCCTACAAATCCTCCAAATCCTACAAATGCAATTAGATCAACCCACGTTGATGTTGATCCAACATAATACACAAAATAAGCCACCCAAAACACAAAGAGTATTCTTGTGTTTAAATAAAATTGGTCACTTTAAGGTTTTAATGATATAATCTAACACATGGGTTGTATGTATGTGATGATGCAAATAAAATTAAGGGAAAAATGAAACTTCATCCTCCGACATGTAAATATAAGATATAAAGAAATGTATTTATATAAGGTCAAATAGTAAAAAGTAAAAGGAGTTTTCGATATAAATAGAGTAGTTTTGTAAGCTTAATATAGCTTTAAATTGATTACTTTTTTCTTTGGCATCTCTCGATGCCTTTTGATTTCTTGCTTATGTACTATAGTCTATGGATCGTCGTCGTATGATTAGAGAAAGTCATACATAAAAGGCTTTATATTATGGGTAATGATAAATACAACCCAGTGGGTTGTACTTAAGAATTTAATATATTTCCTTAAGTAGAATTAAAGTCGACTTGGTTAAGGGTTTCAAGAAGGAAAATGATATATACAACCCACTGGGTTGTATTTAAGGGTCTAAAAGAGGAAATAAAAGCTTAAAACAAGCATTAGTGACATCAATATACGCGTAATTTTGTCATAAATTCCAACTTTAATTCTACTTAAGGAAATATATTAAATTCTTAAGTACAACCCACTGGGTTGTATTTATCATTACCCAAATTAAATTAGGGAAAGAGGGTAAAATAAAGTGAACAAATGACATTACGATACAGGTGTACCAAATACCAATAGCTAGGTTGAGTGACATAAGAGAAACAACGTAATAATGGTACCACTGTATGTGTAGACGATGATAATTATCATGGAGACGATTAAATTTTGTTCAACTATGTGAAATGATTGTGTAGACGATGAATATGAGACCGCGAGGATGAAAATTTATAATAATTTTCTAAGATAACTAAATACAGATGATGATTGATACTCCTCAGCATGAGCGGACCCAGACTTTTTCATATGGTGTAGCAAAATTAATACACATATTACCATGTTAAAAAATGGTTGCGATACAGGTGTCCGTTTAACACTACATGTATCTATTAGTTTATCACACGTGCACGTCGTTTACCTAATTGATTTATAACTTCAAAATTTTGGCATCATCCTTCATAGTACAACCCACTGGGTTGTATTTATCATTAAATTCTTAAGTACAACCCACTGGGTTGTATTTATCATTACCCATTTAATTTTACTCAATTGTTAGTGGTGTAACTTGGATTAATTTTCTAACATTTTGGTCTTGGTTTTCTTTTATAATTTCTATGCGACATTGACCAAATGTATTGCAAGTTTATAGAGCCAAACAATGGAGGTGAAGATTGGAATAAGCGGGGAGTTTAATGACGGTCCAAATTTTGATGTAATGTGTAAGGCAAAGGCATCTCCTTCCTCTTCTTAGCCTCTTCTTAGCTTGCATCTTCGTACTCACTCAGTCAAGATTGCTTTGAAATCTATAGTACTCCGTATAATGTAATGCAACTAAGTTGTTGTGCATCTTTTAAAAAAAATAATTCGTGTACATCTAACATAATATTTGGGTAATAACTAAAATTATTAGTTTTCACTTACGTCTTTAATAATCTTAAATCACTACAAGAAAACAACATTCAGGCGATCGATGTTGGCGACAGATTTCAGTCGCCAAAATGAATTTGGCGACTGAAATCAGTCGCCAAGACCCAGTCGCAAGCCTTAGTCGCCAAATAAAATTCGGGCGACTAATTTCGGTCGCCAAATTTGGCGACTGAAAAAAGCGTCGCCAAATAACCAAAATGGCGACTGAAATCAGTCGCCCAAATCATTTTTGGTCGCCAAAGTTGGCGACCACTACACCTTTCAGTCGCCAATTTGGCGACTGATTTCGTCGCCAATCAGTCGCCAAATTAATTTTAATTTGTAAAAATACAGGGGGTTTGGCGACTGACAATAGTCGCCAAATGAACATTTCAGTCGCCAAAACACTTGTTTTATTGCACGAAAAATTCTGTTTTCATCCTGTCATTTCATTACCATACCATACATGCAAGTACAATAGAAAACAACCACAATTTCACACATTTACAACAACACGATGAGAAACGAACATCCTCATATATATCAAGAAAATTGTCTCAAGTTTACAAATCTTGATAAAGGTTTACAAAACCAAGTTTAAACAACCACAATTAACAAGTTTCTAAACTAAAATCAAAAGCCAAGGAAACCCATATTGGGTTCGGCTTGCATACCACCACCTCCATTGCCTTCATCATAATCTCATCGAAAGGGAGGCGGACCTTGATTGCAGTTGTCGAACATGCTTTCCCAAGCCTTCAATTTTTCTTTCAGTATCCTTACTTCCTCATCCCTTTCGGCGTTTTTTCTTCTTTCTTTGTCAAGTTGGGCTTGAAGTTTACCTACGACTCCCGGCTCGTAGGTTTGTTTTGAGCTGGAAGGCATCCTTGCCCTTGGAGCTTCGTAGAATACATTCTTAGCCGACCCAATCCCGTACACATTCCCCTTCTTGAAACCCTTAACCAAGTCGAACCAAATCTCGTTATCGGACTTGTCGGGTTGCCTAACTTTCTTGGCCAAAAATGATTCCTACAATATATAAACATTATGATTAAAAATAGCTACAAAATTTGTTAAACCTTCAAAAAAATGAACTTATTGTAAAAATCCAGAAATGGTTTAAAACTTACATATAGTTCCTTATCTTTTGGCTTTATCCAATACCTTCTATTGTCATGGAGTCGGGAATAGGTGTCAAGGAAGAGCTCCGGAGCCGTGGGCGTGTTAGCTTTTTTCTTCTTACCCTTCTAAAAGAAGAAATTAAAGACTTGTATAAGAAGATTTTAATAATAAAAAGAATTTAAGTTATAATTTTCAAATGGATAAAAAAGTGGAAATGTAAACTTACACCCAAAACTAGGTCCAAGAAAGATCGAGATCCTCCGTGATGTGAAGGCTCAGCCGCTCCATCTTTCTTTCCTCCTCTTTTATTTTTAGATGCTTGGGCCGACATAGCCTGAAACTTTGGAGTTTCACGAAATTTAAGCATTTCTTCATATGCACCACCTACAATTTAAATTAACATAATAAAATATGATAAAATGTGTTAAATTATAACTATATACAAATAACAAAAAAAAATTAAATACCTCTCATATGCTCCGGCTCCTTCTTCCTCTTGACAACCTTATACATGTTGTCCCTTAACCGTCTAGTGCATGTCTCATTGTACCTTTGACATACAATATACTCTAATCCCGCCGGCCAGTAAAATGTTTTCTACAATTTAAAAGGTAAGTATTAGTAAAATAAATTATTAATTGAAAATTATAATAATATAACCAAATATAAACAAAAATATACCCTAAAATTATTGAACCATTCCTCTTTTTGTGTGGATGTAGCATTTGTCCAACAAGTAGGAGCAACCCCCGTCATCTTCATCTTTGTACTTTGAGTACAACCTCGTACAACCTTTTGAGACGAAAACCTGAAAAATAAATTATGGAATAATATGCATTTATGTTAAATAATGTTAAATAATTTTAAAATAATAAATTAACGACATTGGTCGTTGTCTTACCAAAAACCCGCGGGATCAAGTATCATCTTCCCTTCCGAGGTGAACTGGATCTTCGATGTCTGATCTGAGGACTCATCGTCATTGGTCGATTCTCAACCACCGGACTCTGCTGATCAATAACCTCCATCTCCTCCTCGTCGATTGAAGAAGTACTATGGCGTCTATTTGAACCGCCACCACGTTGTCTACCTCGACCTCCTGCCATCTACAATTACACAAATATTCAAATTGTTAAAACTTGTTAATAACATAAAAGAAAAACATAAAAATAAACTGTTAATAACATAAAAAAAAACATCAAATAACATAAAAAAACATCAAATAACATAAAAAACTTAATTAAAATATATATAAATAAATCTTTACCCAATTTGTAACACCCGCAAATGTATCCTATTTTAAATAGTAAAAATATTTTACGGATACTTTTCAGTGAAATTTAGTTTTAATTTAGAATTTAATTTTCCGAGTCGAATTTAGAATTTCCGAGTTCGTATTTGGAATTTCCGCGAGTTTTCAAGTAAAACCCGTCTTAAGTCAACTTTGACTTTTTCTTGACTTTTTCCTTCATATACTCCCTCAAACCCTATCTCCTTCCTTCATTTCCACTTACTCTTTCTTCCTAATCAAACCACCAAAACCTAAACTCCATTTTTATCAAGCTTAGATTCGTCGCTACTCCTTCGTTACTCGCTCAAATTCTCGTAAGTTCGTCTTATTCTTCCTCTCTTAGCTTTCTCTATCCGTATTGGTAATAAAATTACCGTCTTTCTCGCTTTTTAAATTATCCGTCTTTCTCAAGGTGAATGATATTCATCTTTTATTATCTAATTGTATGTAGGTGGAGACTAGGAAGGTTTAGAAACCGTTTAAAGACGCGAAAAGGTAACGGTGAAGGGTTACTCGATATCATTTACGTGTTTTAATGTGTTTTCCATGTTAGAAATCGTATTTAGAATATGATTAGTAATCTTAGGAATCGTGTTGTTGAGGATGGTTGTTGTTAGTTGATAATTGATATGAGAATTGATGAATTGTGATGATAGATGATATTTGTGTTATGCCTTAGTGAAATTGTGGAGATTGTGTGACTCGTACCTGTCCGAATAGGAACGCAGCTGCGTCGTGGTG
>JAIUZE010070902.1:0-45814 GCA_022085475.1 Heliosperma pusillum
TCGTCCTCGAGTAAGCTCACAAACTAAGACAAAGACGCATTAATTGACAAAATAAACACACAAATATAATAGCCAACATGAGACAATTAACGGGCTCACTCCGTCCCTTCAACTCACAACGAAACACTTATGAGGAAAAGTGCCTCCTTGCAAGGCAAGTAGGGTCTTGCCAAAATTGCGAAATAACCAAACATTAAGCACAAAATCAAACAAAATGGTCATTTCTAATCAAAATAAGTTACCTCCCTCATCAAGGCGACTAAGCAGATTCTCATTCAAAAGTCACAATTCTAAAATCCAATTTAAGTTTAAAGGATAACAATCAAACACTCCAAAACCGACACCGTATCATTGTGCATCTTCTAACCTTGGTTTAGGACTTGTCAAGGGGTAAGGTGGAGATAGAGCGAGATCTCTTCCGGCATTAGAAACATTATAGACGAGTATGACTTTACCAAGGTCGTCCCAACTAAACTTGACGATAGGGTAAAAGTGGATAAAGTATAAAGTGAGCCTCTAGCAAACAAGTCATTTGAAAAAAAGAAATTGACCCCTTATTTGACTTATTTAATGAGAACGAGAGCCGACTCATCACCACTATCTTCCTTCCTCATGACTCGGTCAATTGGTAGGCTCTTTATGGTGATAAATCGAGAAGATAAATATTTCCAACCTTTTTGGTGTTTTCCTTTTTTTTTTTTTTTTTTCTTTTCTTTTCTCTTTCTTTTCTCCTTCTTTTTTTTTTTTTTTTTTTTTTTTTTCTAAACCTTTTTTTTTGTGTTTTCTTGGGGAATTTGTTTTGAGACTAGTTTGCATAAGATGAAAAGAACTCACTAATTATTGTGGAGTTGTATTTGTTTTTTTCTTTTTTTTGTGATTTTGGATGGAATAAGTGAATGGTAGGTTTTTGTGGTTTAATGTGGTTTCGTCAAGCGTAGAAGGTCACCTAAAGTCAAGTTAGTCAAGGAAACGTCACATCGGGAGAGGTGGTGACGGTAGTAGAAAACTCACCCCTTAAACACCCCATGACACAAAATTAGACTATACACAATGCTAAAGCGTAGATTCAAGTGTTTAAAAGTCATTCTTTTCACAAAATTTGAAAACTAGAAAAATGACTAAATCAAATAGAATAAGCAAAATGATTAAAAAAAAAAAAAACTACATGGTTTTGAAAATTTTGAATTTTTTTCACATTTTTAAAGTTTTCAAAATATACGCAATAAGACACAAGCAAACCTACACATGATACTACTAAAACTAGAAATATAAACTAACTCGTAACAACACATAATCACACAACAACGAACACCACCAAAGTTACCAACACTCCAACTTCACAACAAGTATCCACAAGTATCACACCACCAACATCCATACACAATCCAACAAATGCTTTATATAACCAACAATAAAATTCCTCCCCACACTTAAATGAGACATTGTCCTCAATGTTTAAGAACTACCTAGGAAGGGCAAAAAGAGAGGGTGGGTAAAGAATATTACCGTTTTAAGAACAATCTTCAATCGTTCACGTACTATGTGAAATGATTCTTGAATCTTGTACTTCTACCCACCATCTTCTTGTTGGTTTTGAAGCTCAAAAAGGGTACTTTCACACACTAAAACAACACAAACACCAAACAAGCAAGAGAATATATACACTCAAAACACATAAAGCAAGTAAGTCATCTAAAAATCTCGTCAAGGATCTCATTAGCTTGTCAAATGTACTAGACCAATCTTCAAGAAAGTGGTCATAAGAAAGATTAAGAACCAAACAAGACCATCCATAAAACCAAGTAAGAATGCTAGTGGAAGGCTTGTGAGAAAAGAAGTGCATGCCAAATATCACAAATTCACCCCAAGATTCATCACTCAATTTCAAATCCATAAGAGGAAGGTCAAAACTTTTAAAACCATTCAAAGCATCATTCTTCTTCTCAAAGGGGGTGGGTGGGGGCAAGTCTAAACCCTTAAGCGAGCCATAAGTGTGAGTAAGAGACGATTGTAAGTAAGGAGGTGAGTAGAAAAGGGGAGAAGAAATGACTAAGTCCACAATCCTGAAAGTATCATCACCATGATTTTCCTTTTCACTCTTGGCCATTTCATCCATAAAGGCGGCCTCTATCTCAACCAACTCACTCTCCGAAAGGTCAAACTCACAAAACTCAAGATAACTACTTCCACTACCATTTAAGGCGGCTTCGATAGCATCCACTTGGGCTTCCCAAGAATCATCAACATGCTCATCCCAACAAGGCCCATCATCAAAGGGGTTAGAATCACAAGAATTAAGCAAAGTTTCACCAAAATGAACACACTCCTCCTCCCTTGAAAAGACATCCTCAAAAGTGGTGGTATCACTCAAAGGCTTTACCTTACATGCCCCAAATTTCACAACCTCATCCATATCAAGTGTACCACTCACCTCACCCAACTCATAATTATCATGGAATAACACGGGCTCAATGCCAAATCTCTCAACCACATCATCCACAACGTCATCACTCAAAGGCTCAAAAGCCTCATCAAAATCCACAATAATATTTTCCTCAATACTCGACAACAAAGAAAAATTAGGCTTTCTACTTTCACGATTCAACCAATCAAAAAGATCATAAGCTTCATCATCCGATTTAGAAGATAAATCATCATCACATAAAGAATCAAGCAAAGATCTAACATGACAATTCATATCATACTCAATTGTAAGACGCATTTCTTCCTCACTAAAACCATGGTCATCTAGTGAGTCAAGAAAATGCATAAGTCTATCAATATAAACCCAAAATTCTTCATCATCATATTGAGGAAAACCAAGATAGAACAACATTTTGAAATGACAACAAAAAAAACGTAATCTAACATATCTAAGACTACACTAATATCAATCCGTTCACCTCCCCGGCAACGGCGCCATTTTTGACGCGGGGATTTTTGTCGCCCTCCCCCGGTCAAAACAAAATTTATAAACTCAACTACTAATGTAGTAGCGGTAGTCGAGGTCGATCCACAGAGAGGTCAAGGATTGAGTACAAGTTCGTCTTAAATTATAAGCTAGCTACGCAAATCATGAAGTGGTAAAGATTAAGCTAATATCTAAACTAATAAATAACTAAGTCTACTAAACTAACTAAACAAGTAATAAAAATAATGGTCTAAACTATAAGAAAGGCCTAGGGCTCGATTACACCACCAACAAGTTTCTTTCACATTTATAAGTCTCTTTAACTAGTTGTCAAGCAATCGGTTTAAGAGGAAAACGCCTCAAGGTATCTCCCGCCTCCCTCCCGGGTTCGCGGTCAATACAAGTAGTCCCGATTACCTCCCTTCCGGGTTCGCAACCGGTATCTTAGGACACAACTAGAACCCACTCCCATGGTATCCTAGCGATGGTCTAAGTCCTTAGGTCCGCATCAAATTTCCCAATTATCCCCCTCCCTTTCCCAAGGGTAGGCTTCTAATTGAAGGTCAAGGGCACCCCACCTCGGTTCCCACTCCCGTGTTCAACCTAAGTCGGTGAAACTAGCCAAGTGAAATACCGATAATCCTAAACCTAACCGGTTCCCACCGATGGACAAGGGTCAAGGAGAAAGGTCAAGACACAAAAAAAACAACAACAATACAAATTCCCTTAACCAAACTCAACCGATTATTCAACAACTCATAAAAACCGAGACCTAGTCATGTAAATAAACTAGTCGGGGTCTAATCGAACCCTAGTGAGATACTACTCACTAATCATTACTAAATTAACATAAGACACATTATTAATTACTCTAAACATAATACTAAGCATTATAAAATACTAAAGATTGAAACTTTAACTAATCTAATGACTAAAAACGAAGGAACTAACTCTAAACATAATATCCACTACATTAATTATAACATTAAATATGACAAGACTAATAAAGATAAGAAACTTTAACCAAATAATTGCATAAATAAATGAAATAAATTAGACAAGGGAAGGAAAATTATACCACACTTGAAATAAGAGGAATGAGATGATAAATCTTCATACAATTATTGTATATTAAGAGGAAAGACTAAAACTAAACTAAAAACAAAAGATAAAAATGGAATTTTGATTTTTAAAAGAACAAAACTAAACTACCTACTCTCCTCTACTCTTCTCTACCCTACGGCTCTTTCTCTCTTCTGTTTTTGAACCCCCAAAAATGTGGAGGTGCTCTCCTTTCTTACATTAGGTCTTGCTTGCGACGGATCGGATCTTGCGACGGGTATTTTGTGAGAGGAAATGGGTAGAGGGGACAAGGTGAGCACCCCCCATGTGCTCTCCACTCACCCTTGATGGATATTTTGTAAGAGAATATGGTATCCGTCTTAAGCTTGTGACGAATAGTGTCCGTCACAAATGAGAATTTGTGCCTTTCTTATTCCCCCAAAGTGGCAGGCAAAACCCCAAAATGGGCCATTTTGGTTGTCTCCTTACCAAATCATATCCAATGATTAACATGGCAATGCAATGGGCTCGAATTTACGGGAAAACAATCCGGCCCATAGAAAACAAATAGATATAGTTGCAAGATGGGAAATAGGTGATGGGTCACGTCTTTGTTTGGGCTCATTTTCATTTTGTCCTTGTTTGAGCCGACTTGATTCATTTCTTACCCGGACATGGTACCTACAAAATAAATAAAAGACGAGAGCAATACCAAAAATTCCAAGAAATAATATAAATTGCATTATATAAAAAATAAATGTCCTAACATTCTATTTGATACTAAAATGGGTAAATAACGCTAACTCGAGTTATTAATTGAGCAAATAAAGGATGAAATGTGGGTTAAAAATACGTAAAATAAATCGTTATCAGCCACCAAGTGCTTTTAATGAACAATTTTTTCTTCTTAATTCATCAAATGTGGTGACCATAGTGTTGTGGTATTTATAGGTAAATTAGGGTAGTGGAAAATGATGTAAACATCCACTAATGAGTAGAAATATTGCCCAACACTCACCTAATTGTGATTGTGCATATTTCGGTCTACATGTGAGTTTTTGGGTCCATTTTTGACTTTTGATATTTGTCCCACAAATACTTATAAGTCAAATACATAATTATCTCATATAATTAATTATTAATTGGACCATTTAACTATTATATGATACAAATAATTAAATAATATACACTTAATTTTTAAGTGATATTTGACCATTATATCAATATATAATGGGTCATTGGATACCCATTTTAGCTAATATTACAACTCCTTGTAGAATTTATTAGCTAATTACCACTACCTCACAATATATATAAATACCTCAAAGAATTTACTAAATTAACTTTTAATAACTAAATTTCATTATATTTGATCATATCAAATAATTTTAGTCCGAGTTCAAAACTTGATCATCACATTAAAACTCACTTGACTAATCTTTAGTCAATATTAATAAGGGACTAACTGAAATGTATCTTTATACAATATCATTAGTTTTTCCATTGGGTTCCTCCCTATAGGTGTGACCGAGAGGGATCAGTTGATTACCGCCGTCAAACGACAGTAACGTCTAACTCTAGTCAGCTGAGCGTTACCGATATACGTTAATAAACTGACAAGTATAAAATAAATATATCCCAAATCTATTCCTTTTATGAGATTTAATAAGGTAGACACACGCACTATTGTGGAAGACACCTACTCCAACAGTCTTGCCTTACTTCACCATGCTAAGCTTCCCTCAAATTTCTGTTCGCTTGCCCTCGTCACTGCCACATACTTAATTAACTGTCAGCCTACTCCCGCGCTTCAAAATGACGCTCCTTATCTTCGTATTTTCCATCGTCTTCCTAATTACATCAAACTTCGCTCATTTGCATGCTTATGTTACCCACAGCTTTGCCCATATGCCTCGCACAAGCTTGCTCCTCCTTCTTCCTCCTTCATTTTCATAGGATATTCCTCAACACAGTCCGCCTATCACTGCTTTGAACCCGTCACTAAACGGATTTTACACATCTCGTCACGTCAAAATTTGTGAACTTGAGTTTCCCTCCTATCCCCCTGCTTCGTCTTCCCTACCCCTGCTTAATGGCGCACCCTTTCCCTCACCATCATACCACCTCTTGCTTATGTGCCCCCTTCTTCACCTCTTCTCTCTTCTGGCCCTGCCACTCCTCCGTCGCCCCACTCCCCTGCCAGTGCCCCTTCTCCTACCACTCACCACTCCCTTGCCTCCACCACATCTTAGGCCGGGAAGGGGGGGGGGGGGGATACACAAGTCTATTGTCGAAAGACTCTGCAACGCCCCTGGCCTACTCTAACCCATCACCCTCATCTTCTCCTCCTCCCCCACCTTCTCCCTCTTGGACCGTCATTACTCGCCTGTCCAATAACATTATAACATTAGGGTACCTAACCCCAAATATGCTCATTCCCTTACCCTTTCCTTCTCGACCTCCCTCCCTACCACCACCAAACAAGCCTTGATTGATACCTGTTCGCGTGCCTTTATGCAAGATAAGTATGATTCTCTTCTTCGTAATGTGACTTGGTCTCTTATTCCTTGATCTCCGTCCCAAAATGTGGTTGGTTGTAAGTGGGTGTATCGGGTTAAGTATCTTCCTGACAATATCATTGATAAATTTAAAGCTAGACTCGTCGCCAAGGGTTTTCATCAATGTGCAGGTATCGATTTCTCTGAAACTTTCAGTCATGTTGTAAAACCTACTACTATACGTGTTCTACTTTCTCTTGCAGTAACTCGTGGTTGGCATCTTTGTTAGTTGGATGTCAACAACGCTTTTCTCCAGGGTCGTCTCACCGAGTCTCTTTTCATGGAGTAACCACCCGGCTTCATTGATCCATCGTGTCCGACTCATGTCTGTCAATTATCTAAAGCCATCTATGGTCTTAAACAAGCCCCCCGGGCTTGGTACACTGAACTTAAAACGTACCTTTTGTCTTTTGGTTTTCACGGGTCTCTTGCTGATCCTTCTCTATGTATCTACCTTAACTCTCCCTCCCCTATTTACATGCTAGTCTATGTCGATGATATTGTCGTTCTTGGTCCGTTTCTTGCGTCGCTAAATAAATTTATTTTTCACATTGCCACCCGTTTTTCCCTTAAAGATTTGGGTCCGCTTTCTTTTTTTTTAGGTGTCGAAATCCGTCCTATGTCCTCTGGTCTCTTTCTATCTCAAACAAAATATATTTATGGTCTACTTGACCGTAAAAAACTGTTAGATGTTAAGCCCTCTACAACCCCTTTAACGTCTGATTGCTCACTTCGTAAGGATAATGGTGACCTGCTGCCCAATCCCACGGACTATCGAGCGGTTGTTGGTAGCCTTCAGTAGTTATCCTTAACCCGTCCTGATTTCTCCTTTGCTGTTAATAAGCTTGCTCATTTTAAGCAAGCCCCTCGTCTCCCTAGCTCATTGGCTCGTTTATAAACTTCTCTTACGCTACTTAAAGGGGTCTATCTCTCATGGTCTTATGCTTTATTGCTCAAGTCCCTCGCCCTTCATGCTTACTATGATGCTGATTGGGCGGGTGATAAGGAAGATTATGTGTCAACTTCTGGTTATCTAATATATCTTGGTCGTAATCCTGTCTCTTAGTCCTCCAAAAAGCAACGAGCTCTTTCTCCTTCCTCAACGGAGGCTGAATTTTGTGCCATTGCAGATACTACTTCGAATATTACTTGGGCTCAATCTCTTCTCCATAAACTTCGCCTCTCTTCTGTTGATTCACCGGTTATATTTTGTGACAACTTGAGTGCCACACATTACTCTGTGAATCCCGATTTTCATTCGCGCATGAAGCATCTTGCATTGGCATTTCACTTTGTGCGTGAGCGAGTGCAGCACGGTACCCTTCGAGTCCAACATATTTCGGGCAACGATCAACTCTCTGATGCCTTAACTAAATCTCTTGATCGTTTGCGGTTCACTTCGTTGGTTTCCAAGATTGGCCTTGTCTCTTGACCGTCCATCTTGCGGGATCGTGTTAAAATTACGTAAATATTTTGTAATTATCTTTTCATATACTATAATGATCTTCTCATATATTGTATGGGTTGTAATTTCCTTTTATTGTATTATCTCTACAAGGTCTAGGGTTTATGCCCTCTTATATAAATGCCTCTAACATATGTTAATAATATTCAAGCTATTCACAATATATTTTTTACAGTATCCGCCTTATCTTGTCACAATAACAAGCCTATACGTAGCCACATGGCCCACATGACATATGAATAATGTAGAATAAGTTACGTAGTTATGATGCACTCCTGCATGAAGAGCCTCTCAGTTAAGAATCAGTACACAGTGACATATCCAGAATCAAGAATCCTTCATCAAATATAAACAAAATCTAGTTGGTCTTTAATTGTTTCTTAATTCTTACTCACCACTCTATAAATTAGACGTTTCTGTGTATACAAATCTCACCCTAACCTAAATTGCAAACATAATTATTAAACAAATACACACATACAGTAATCAAATAAGAAATAATGGAAAAAATTAATATGAAAGTAAGCAGGATGATTATGGTGTTGGTGTTATCAGTGCTAATATTTATGCCGATAACACCCTCATCCGCACAAGAATGTGCAACGAATTCAACCTTACTTGCTTCTTGCAGCGTGTTAGAAACAGCAGAGCAGGTTGTAGCGTGTTGCGATGCATTTAATATTGCAATCGCAACCGATACAGCCTGCCTCTGTCAATCTATAGCCGCTGAACTTGTTACTAATCCCACTTTGAACGTTGATTTAGTATTCACCGGTTGTGCCACCGGCGGTTCTTATGAATCTTTCTGCTCCGGTAATTATTCATTTAATTGTTACGAGTACAAATCCCCTGCAATGAGTATATACAGCGTTTTTAGGGTGTTTGTTTTGTGCATGGGTATGGATTTGGAATCAAGTTACATACCAGGGTGGTATGAGGTTGAAACTTGATTCCTTATACCATATGTTTGGTACAACTATGAGTCGTATGGGATTGAAGCAAAGTAAAAAATTATTAAAATACAATATTTTAAATACTAATAATTATTAATATTATAAAATCATATAAATATATATTTAATCAAATGAATATATAAGAGATTTTATTTACAATATTGCACAATTTATTTTTAATTTTTTATCTAGTCTAATTGATACCATGAGAATCAATCTCATACCCACCTCCCTCCCTAGGTATGAGAAACTCATACCTTGTGTGTTTGAAGTATGGGTATAAAACCCTTACTTTTATAAAACAAACACATGGTATGAGTTTGGCTCATTCCAAACTCATACCTAATCCCTAAATAATGTGAACCAAACACCAGGGTATTAGTTAATATTTATACATTTTAAATCGACACCTAATTAATATTTAATATTTCACTTAATTGTATTCTGATATATGAAACAAAAAAGTTGAAATCGAAAACTAATGGAAGAGAATTGAGTGATGATCGATAACTATTGCATTAATAAATAAGTTAGCAATGTATAGTCTATAGTTTAATATTAATTTTATTTTATTACCATGGAAATATCATAGTTTTAAATTTAATTTAAAGATTAGAGTACAATTATATATAAGTTTATATTTTATGGAAAAGATAATAGTTTAATGAAAGAAAGTTTCACATGATTTTTTTATTAAAGTAGATGTTGGTAAAACTAAAAGCAAAATATGTTAGTATTAAAAGAATTTTTTTATTAATTATTAATTACTTTCTTTCAAAATGTAATTAGTATTTGACCAATTGGTTTAATATTCCAGCTTTTCTGGCGCCGAGTCCAATTGGAGCTTAAATCAAATGAAGTCTCTTCTACTCCATGTAATCCCTTACATCTAATTTCTCTATACATGTTAATATTTTCGATCGTACCTATGTTATTATCATTTTATTTTGAACATTGAATCAGCTATGTTAAGTATAAACTTCTTACATACTTGGGCTGAGAAGGCTTATGCCATGATGTTGCAGGGGTAATTTTCTTACATAATTGGCTATTTGTTTTTTCTAGGACACTTGAGGTAATCTCCTTTGATTTGGCGTACTGGAGGAAATTTAATGGATAAACCTTTCCGCCCTTATCACTCACACCACTCACACCAGCAAACTTTGATAATTAATTAGCTATTTAATTTGAATTCACCATAGTTAAAGTCAAATAATATAATTTACAATGAAAAGAGGTAGTATAAAACTTCGAGTTAAGAATCTTTCTACAATAATTTGAGAGCTTAAGTATCAACTTATCCATTATTGCTTGTTTGTGTTTAGAAAAATATTAGATTTCTTTGTTACTGAAGCGGATCCTTACTCAATAGTTAGGATTAATGACATTGACAGATAAATTGACAAAAATTCTACTTTGCATATTACTTTATGAAGATCGTATTTTATATACAGAGTAATTATGAGTGAAAGGTGTATGTCCAAAACTTAAATATAAAGTTTAACTTTCACTCTCGTGGTCATTTTTATCCAAAATAGAAAAGAATGAAGTTTATACTTTATCTTTTCAAATGATTTCATACGTTTATTTAAAATATACATTACATATATAGAGAAATATATGAAATTCGTTTAAGTGGAAGAGTACTCGAAATGAATTAGAAATTTCCTTTTTTACATATACGTCGTCTTCAATGAGACTTATTGTTTTATCAATTGACAAATAAATATTTTTTTTCAAATATGGTAAAAAGGTGATAAATAATAATAATTTTTTTTAACAACGTACATCTCTCATGATTCGGGCAGAGTACTTTATGGAGGACCAATACATACTGCAAGGAGATGAAGCTAATAAGATCGTGTGGAGTTCATGATTGCAAATGAATTGTGTAGTTGTATAATATATATTTGCGTGTATCAATTGTTACGTTTGTTGTTGTATCATATGTTTGAGGTTTGTAGTGAGCTTTACACTTCGAGAGTTGCATATATCATACATTATCTTTATAATAATAATAATAATACTACTCTATGTTGCCTGTGTGGTAGGACTGAGCAAAAATATACGATACGATTTTATTATACGTATCCGATACGATATACGGTTTCAATTATACGGATTTTCGTATATTCGATACGAATTTCCGTATATACGATACGATTTATAAAAAACCGTATCGGATACGTATCGGCAAAATTTGAAACCGGATATACGGTTTCCGATACGGTTCCTATTTTTAATATAAAATATAAAAATAAAATCATAAAACCACTAAACGTCGAGTATATCCGTGACTCAATCTTATTACTTTTATACATTTTTAAGTTATTTATTCTTATAATATGTGCTACTCTTTTAACTTATTAAGAAAAATCATAAAATCACAAAAAATAAAAATAAGACATAAAATTTTACATTATTAAATGAAAAACCGGATACCGGATATACGGTTTCCGAATATACGGAAAAACCGGATATACGGTTTCCGGATATACGGAAAAACCGGATATACGGTTTTCGGATATACGGAAAAACCGGATATACGGTTTCCGGATATACGGAAAATCCGTATCGGATAAGGATACTCAAAATTGAGATTTTTAAAACCGGATATCCGATACGGTTTTGAAAACCGTATCGGATATACGGTTTTGCTCACCCCTACTGTGTGGTATACGGATTTTAAAATAATTCGCTAAATATATAACGTGTTATGAAGATTTAGCTTTTATTGTGTAAAAGTATTGTATGAAAATTTTAATATTAACAAAATTTGACTTAAGGATTGAGTTATGATTTTATTAGTTATACTAATTATCACTTGGATGACACGTTTTTTTCCTTTAAATAGTATTTTGAGAGGTGTATTTGATAATTAAAAAAATAAAAATAATAATTCATTTGTAATTTAATTCACTTAACTTTGCTTTATATATAATATGTACACCTTCTCTCGCTTTTGATCTTTGTATCTAAAGTAGTTCTTTTTTTTCTCATCAAAATATTCTTGTTAATCATTTTCCTTTTAACCCGTTCTGACTGTTATATGAGCTTTCGGTACTATTGTAAAAGTGTGTCGTTAGATTCCTCTTAGAGTATTATTACTCTCACCTTACCTTTCTTTTCTTGTGTCAACGTTATATCGTTATGGTCATCTACTCGTACCAAGCACCATATTATTCTAAAGAGTATTCTTACCTTTACCGACCTAAATGAGCCGGAAAGAATAATCCGGCTCAAACCCGACCCGCACCTGAATTGAGGTATCATATCTGACCCGAAACTCAGATTTTGCCGACCCTATTTAACCGGACCGAAATGTTTATTATCGCAACTTGACCATTATCATCCCCAAGTAACTTGTGAATAACCTACCCCAAAATGACCCTAATCGACCCGTCCTACCCGAGTTCTACTGAACCCAAACAATCAGAACCTGAATTGACCTTACCCAAGCCAGCCCGATTTACCCGATTGTCGAGTTTATTAACCTTATCCTTGTTTTCTTTGTCCAACCTTTAATAAATAAAAGAACATTATTGGAAATTATACTCACTTCCAATCATTTGTTATCTTTTCATTTTGCCACAAATTAAAGATCAAAGTTGGCACGTGATGAAGGTAAGGTGCACGACTTCCTGTTGGGACTTAGTTCACAATATCTTACAGTGCGTTCCAATTTGATGATGCAAGAACCTTTACCATCTCTTAATCGGGCTTATGCCACCATAGTCCACGAAGAGTGGGGTACGGGGAGTCAGACTTGGAAGTCGTATTCGAGTTTGTGGTGAAAACAGGTTTGACCATATTGGTTTCGTCGCAAAAACAACCCATAATGTCAACTATAATTCTCGTTTCGAAGGAGGTTCTTGGTGATGGTGATGGACGGCCTAGGTGTGATAAGTGTAACCTGTTGGTGAAAGGAGAGTGTAAAATAATATAAAGAGTTAATTATTTATTATTTGATGCATATTTCAAGTAAATTAAACTAGAAGCCTTTATATAGCCTTACAATGTGACATTTTAACGTAGAAACTAAATGTAAGAAATAAACACCATGTACTACGTTTCTACCATAGAGAAAGAAACTTATTCTCACCATTAAGACACTAACTCATAATACAATAACTCATCTTATACTAACGCATTATTCTAATTAATCCTTTTGAAGCATTATTCAACACACCCCCTTGCTTCCAAGCTTGCAAACACGCATTTGTGATCGGAAATCGTCAACCTTTGCTAATGATAGTGACTTAGTTAGGATATCTGCTACTTGTTGATTTGTTCCACAAAACTTTAGCTTAATCATTCCTTTCGCAACCATGTCACGAATGAAGTGATGTCGAATATCGATGTGTTTGGTTCTACTGTGAAAAACAGCATTCTTCGTCAGTGATATCGCTGCTTTATTGTCACAAAAAATAGTTGTAGGAGACTTTTGCTCATGAAGGAGATCTTTTAGCAACCGCCTGAGCCAAATTGCTTGACATGTAGCTGAAGAAATTGTTGCATACTCTGCTTCAGATGAGGATAAAGCTACTGTCTCTTGCTTCTTAGAACTCCATGAGATAGCTCCCGAACCAAGTGAAAAAACATAACCTGAAGTGCTCTTTCGATCATCAAGGCAACCGGCCCAATCACTATCTGTGTATCCGACTAACTTGAAGTCCGATACTTTAGAATATAAAATTCCAAATTTAGTAGTACCGGCTACATATTTCAAAATTCTTCTAACCGCTCCAAGATGTTGTTTTGACGGATTATGCATAAACCTGGAAACCACACTCACTGAATATGCAATATCAGGCCTAGTATGACTCAAGTAGTTTAATCCACCTACCATTTGTCGATAATACCTGACATTAACGAGGTATTATCATTTGATGACAATTTCTCATTTATATTCATTGGAGTGCTCGATGTTTTGCAGCCCAACAAATTAAACCTTTTAACGAGGTACACTACTTATTTCTCTTGAGATAGAAAAATACCATTTTCATCCTGCTTCACTTCCAGTCCAAGAAAATAATGTAACAATCCCAAATCCGACATCTCAAATTATTTCATCATAGAAGATTTGAACTCGGCAACCATAGAGTCAGATGACCCCATATAAATTATATCATCGACATATAAGCATACCACCAAAAACTCATCACCACATTTTTTTCAAATAGAGGGTAGGCTCATTTTCACTCCTTGTAAATCCAGACTCATGGAAATAAGAGTCGATTTTGTTATACCATGCGCGCGGAGCTTGTTTAAGACCATACAAAACCTTTTTCAACCTGTAGACTTTGTTTTCTTCTTCACTTTTCTCAAAACCTTCCGGTTGGCTAACATATACTTCCTCATTCAAATCTCCATTAAAAAAAGCTTATTTCACATCAAACTGAAAAACAGGCCAATTAAGTTGCGCAGCTAAGGCCAAGAACGTTCTCACCGTTTCAAAGCGAGCCACGGGTGAGAATGTTTCATCAAAGTCAACTCCATATTGTTGTGCATATCCCTTAACAACTAACCGAGCTTTGTGCTTTTGTATACTTCTATCTACATTGTACTTTGTTCTAAACACTCATTTCAATCCTATCACATTCTTCCCTTCTGGTGGATTAACCAACTCCCAAGTAGCATTTTGCTCAATGGATTTCATCTCCTCGTGCATTGCATCCTGCCATTTTTGACTTCCTGCAGCATCATCATAAGTAATAGGATCTGAGGCATATAAGGCAAAATTACAGCTTGCATACACATAACATCTCGAAGTGATTTGAAACGCTTTGGTGGTGTATCATCAGACGAGCTTGAAGCTAAACTATTTAATGGTGAGTTGGGCGGTGTTTGAGTTATACTACCAGATAAATGTTTAGCCGGTGAATGATGGTTGGAGTCACCGTCATTTTCTAGGGAAGAAATTGACTTTTTTAGGTTCCTCATTTGTTTCTTTTGGCATTTCATCATCTTCAGGAAATAGAATTGATCTATCATCTGTATTATTCCATGGCCAGCTAGCATCTTCATTAAACACCACATCCCTACTTATAATTATCTTGCCACTTAGAGGATCATATAACCTATATGCCGAGGCTTAGAAACTCGCCATGCTTCATAAGGTGTTTTGTTAAGAACTGCTTTTGTAGGTGATAAATTTAGAAGATACACGGCTGTAGCAACTGCTTCTGCCCATAATTTATTTGGAAGATGTCTTGCCTTTAGCATACTTCTGGCCATTTCAACAACAGGACGATTTTTTCGTTCAGCGATACCATTTTGCTCCCCTGTCTGTGCGAAGTATCTTTATGGCATATCCTGATTGTTTTTCTACAAGCACTTTGAACTTTTTGAATACTTCAAAAGCATATGATTTTAAGGTTAAGAAATATACCCAACTCATTCGTCTGTAGTCATCAGTAAACATCAAGAAATAAAAACTCCCATTCAAAGATGGAGTTTTCATTGGTCCACACAAATCTGCGTGCACTAGCTCAAGACATTTAGACGCTCTCCATGATTGACCAACAGGAAATGAATTTCTACTATGCTTCCCGAGGACACACCCTTCACAAAATTCTAAGTCATTAACTTCTGGCAACCCTAAAACCATGTCTTTCCTTTTAAGAAGCTTTAAGCCATTTTCATGCAAGTGACCATATCGTAAGTGCCATAAATCCGACTCACATCACTTCTTAGCCATGAAAACCTTATTTTCAAAACCATCTATATCTAACGGAAATATTTTGTTTTGGGTCATATTAATAGTAACTACAGTTTACCCGGATTTCTTATCCAAAATTATGCAGCTATCATCATCAAATAAGACCTTATAACCACTAGACAGTAGTGGTCTCACACTCAACAGATTATGAGCTAAACTAGGCACAAACAACACATTATGAATTAATTTATTCTTGCCAGAGCTAGTAGAAAGATTAATTGTACCTCGACCTTCAACTTGTACTACCTTATCATCACCAAGGCGTACTTCAAATTTTTGTGAGGTGTCTAAATTCATGAACAAGGTCCGTGAACCAGACATATGGTTTGAGCAACCACTATCAATAAACCAGACATCACCCGAGACTGCATTGTCATGAACGTGTGCCATAAAAAGAGATTCCGCCTCTTCTTTTTCTGCAAAATTTGCTTGATTTTGCTTTTGATCATTTGCCTTTATCCAGCAATTCGCTTCTTTATGCCCAAATTTGGTGCAATAATGGCATTTCATGGACGACTTTTGTCCATGTTGTCGCTGCCCATAATATTGGTTACGACCTCTGCCGCCACCACTACTTCGACCACGGAAACCACCTCTACCGTTTCCACGTCCACCAAAATTATTGTCTTTTTGTTTTGAAGACTCTCCCTTCACCTGAAAAGCCTTTTCTTCATTCTTTTCTTGTGAACGATTTATTCGTTCCTCATGAGCTTGCAAAGAACTCATTAATTCATCAAAAGAATAAGTTGACATATCATGAGCTTCCTCAATTGCAGCGACAATGGAATCAAATCTAGAAGTAAGACTTCTCAAAATTTTTGAAACCACAGTTTTATTTAAAACATTTTCTCCATACGACTTCATTTTCTTCACAATTGTACTAGCTCTAGAAAGGTAATTTTGCACAGACTCGTTATTTTGCATATTTAAAGTTTCAAAATCGCGACGAAGCGTTTGAAGCTTCACGTCTATTACCTTATCTGAGCCTTTAAATTCAATTTTTAAAATTTGCCATGCCTCCTTCGAAGTTGCTGCAGATGCAATTCTGGAGAAAATATTTTCATGAACTCATGATTGAAGAAATAGAAGTGCTTTTGCATCTTTTTTTCTATTTTCTTTCAATCGTTGGCATCAGAGTCATCAAAACCATCCTCAACTAAATCCCAGAGCTCTTGAGATTTAAACAAGGTCCTCATTTTAATTGACCAAAACTCATATTTATCCCCATCAAAAATAGGAATTAAGGGTTGAGAACTACTTGAGACTCCATTAGTAGCCATGACAAGTTTTAAAAATTTATATGGGTAAACTTATGAGTATTTAACTCACACTTAATATTTTTTTTTTTTTTTTAAAATTGATCAAACCCGGTATAGACAGAGAGGAGCTGCGTTGCTCTCGAAATTTCTCTCTTGCCTATATTGCTCTTGATACCAAACTTGTTGGTAAAAGGAGAGTGTAAGATAATATAAAGAGTTAATTATTTATTATTTGATGCATATTACAAGTAAACTAGAAGCCTTTATATAGCCTTACAATGTGACATTTTAACGTAGAAACTAAATGTAAGAAATAAACACCATGTACTACGTTTCTACCATAGAGAAAGAAACTTATTCTCACCATTAAGCCACTAACTCATAATACAATAACTCATCTTATACTAACGCATTATTCTAATTAATCATTTTGAAGCATTATTCAACATAACCGTTGGGGTCATGTGAGCGAGAAGTGTTTCGATATTGTATGATACCCCAAGGGTTGGAGAGAAAGAAACAAGTCGTGCTATGGTGGAGGACTTGGTAGAGGTCAAGGACACGGTGGTGCGAACAGTGCACAAGGCAGCGAATAGGTGATGGAAAACAAGGAGCAGTATGTGAGCGTTCCGAGAGAGAAGTGGGACGCGTATTTCAACAATGTTAAGGGGACTTTTTCTTCTAGTGCTAGTAACCGTATATCTGGTAAGACAAATAAAATAGTACTTTGGTTATTACATTCTGATGCTACAAACCATATGACAGGTAGTCGCGAAGTATTGCGCCATGTTCAAAAAATAAAACCGTGTAACGTACGTTACAAGCAACCGAAAAAGGGAATGTTGCATTAGGTTGGAGTCTCGTGTTACAATACGTGCTTTTTGTCCCCAAATTTAATTGTAACCTTGTGTCGGTCTATCAGTTAAGGATTGATCTTGATTGTACTATTTAATTCACTAATTCATCTCGTGTTATACAGGATCGTGTGTCGAGGACATTTATTGGTACGGGTGAGCAGTATGGCCGGCTATATCTTTTTCGAGGGGTGACAACTCGTGCTTGTATATGAGAAAAGAAAGAGAAAAGGTTACTAGGGGTTTTTGGCCGGTTGGCCGGCTAAGAACCAAGGTTACAAACCAAACTCCCAAATCGATACAGGGGGATTTTAGCCGGTCGGCTAAATCGGCGACCGGTCGGCCGACTAAAAACAAAGCTCACAACCAAATTTCACCAAAATAGGGGGTCCCCAGCCGGTCGACCGGCGGCCGATTTACTGGCTGGGAGACTACTACATCCGGTCTCCACACGGAAACAACAAGGGAGGGTTCCCACGACACATAATTTTCACCAAAGTGATACAGGGGGATCTTAGTCGGTCGGCTAGACCGGCGACCGATCGGCCGGCGAAGAACCACTGTATGCGAAATTTACATTTAAGCATATCTTAGGGCATCCGAACTCAAACCCATTCATAATGAGGTGGATTGTCTTCTTGTTCTTGATGCTATTCATGATGGTGTAGTTTGTCCTTCGTATGTGCATACGTCCGAGCAGGTAGCTGGTTTGTTGTTAGTTTGATTGTTATTGTCCAAGTCGGGTGTTAGTTCTTGATCCCCAACGCTCCGCTTGGGTGGGGGGGGGGGGGGGGGGGGGGGGGGTGTCTATGAAATATGGGAATATATTGTACTCCCTCCTATTCACGGTGAACTTCCCCTTTTATTTGTGTACTTGAATTAAGGGAGTGAATATGGATCACAAAAATTACACTACCCTACATGCAATTGAATTTAGACCACACAAAAGCTTCCAAAAAAAAACATAGGAAAGAAAACCCGAATATCCGAAAAAATAAATAGGAAAGTTCAACTTCAATAGGAGGGAGTAATTATTATGTGGGATATATAGTCCTCGAAATTAAGAAAACTATGTCTCGTAAATATATGGTTTCCTAAAGCGTGTTTGGGTTGCATGTGTATATATGTATTGTCTCTGACAGTTAATAAGATTAACACAAAGAGCTTCCCAAATAGGGATAGCAATTGATCGGGTAGGATCGGGTTTTGCGAGATTCAAACCCGATCCACTTACTTATTGGATCACCAATTCATATCCAAACCTAATCCATATTCAAAATTTTAAAATCCATACCCAATCCATAATACTTTTTTCGAAATCTATACCCACTCCAATCCATACCCGATCTACCATATAATACAAAACCCGATCCAAAACATAATTTAACTATATAAAAATTACATTTTATGTGACAAAATTAAAATTTCAAGTTTAATAAAGCCTAAATTTCCAAAAATATTTGCTTGGATCGGGTTCGGGTACAAATGCATCGGGTTTGGATTTGGTTCGGGTTTTTCAATAATGGATTTGGATATGGGTTTCTAAATAGTGGATCGGATATGGGTTTTTAAATAGTGGATCGGGTATGGGTTATTAAGAGTTGGTTTTGGATCGAATATTTTCCTTCGGGTCGATTCGGTTTCGGTTCGGTTTGAGCCGTAATTGTCATTCCTATTCCCAAACATCGTTTTGTCAAGTTCGTCTTTTGACTTCTATTTTATATTTTACATGACAATCGCAATATTACTATTCGTGAATTCTACCATCATAATAATTACGAGTATGAATTCTTTCCTTTTTTTCAAAAGAAATGGAGTTCCATTACTTTTAACGATCCAGATTTGAGACCGATCGGATGATTGTAAAATTTCCTGAAAATGAAAAGGTAAATAAATGATATTAGAATATACAAAGTATAATATAGTAATGTTTGTCGGAGGAAATGGACCAAAACGAAATGGAGATGATCCACTAATTTATTTTCCTGTCGTTAAAACACAAGAGTAATTCGTATAAGAACATTTCAGTGAAGAATTGGCTACACACACAGCGACTGAATGACATATGTCAAGATCAAGAATCCTTCATAATTCATAAACAAAATCAAGTTGGCTTTTGATGGTTTCTTACATACCAATTCATAAAATAGTTGTTACTATGTCTACAAATATCGTTCGAACCTAAATTACATGCATAAGTATTAAACATATACGCATACAACCAAACAAATTTATCAAAGAGCTAAACAAACCTAAACACAAAAATGGAAAACCTTGAGTAGAATATGAGCATTTGATGGTGGTGGTATGTATCGCTGCTATTATTTATGTCGATAACACCATTATCGACACAAATTTGTACGAAGGTAATTAGCGTAGTTGGTAAATCGCTTTCATATTTATATGGAGGTTTACTCTTATGAAAGACTCATAATTTAACCTTCCATAATCTTTGCTTAGTAAAAAGTGTTCCTCATGGAGCCATTTAAGCGTGAGGAGAATGAATTCTGGGTTGCATCAACTAGTCTTAATGCCCCGTTGTTACAGTTCGAGTCAAAAGAAGCGAATGATTTGTTACACGCTGATTTACATGCCTACGCGACTAAGCATTTTGAGCGGGTGAAGGCCACCAATTTCTTTACGAATTTGCTGGAAAACGCAAAGGAAGGGGCATTACCTTTGAATAAGGACCAATCACAACATAAGTTGTGTAATTTTAAAGACGCGGTAATGAATATCATGACTAAGGCGGACGATTGTACAAAACATTGTATGATCATGGTATGTAGGGCGTGGGCGACTTGGATGTTGCCCTCAGGGCCTGGGAAATTAGCGCTTGAACATAATCGTTTATTATTATGGGGGGTCAAGCGTACTACAGACGATTTAAGGCTTACGGTCTATAGGGATGGTAGAGCTATTGCATGGGAGCTTCTAAAAAATAGAAGTCATTTATCCTTTCTTGTAGGGGAAGTTAGAGATTGTCCACATGACTATAATTGGGATAACGCTAATCCTAATGATTGGCTCGATGATGGGAGTACCGTGTATAGCAGTGAAGAAGAGAGGGATGATCCTCTAGACTCACATAAAGAGGTCCAAGGTGTAGAGTATGGAAGCTATGGAGAAGAAATCCTTAGACAAGAAGATGTATGATTGTATGAAGAATCGACGATAGGGTTTCATGTTATTAACTCTTTATTTTTATTTTTTTGAAGTTATGATAAGCATGTTTATTATGTTTTCTTTTTATGCTGAATGTATGAATGAAAATGGAATATAAATATTGAATATTTCTTTTGAGAAAATTGCATGTTCAAACTTAAAGTTTCCTAGCGTTTCTTTCCAATTATCGTTTGGCTAACAAGGGAAATTGTAGTTCAAAGGAAGTAATAATTCATATTAAATTGCAATTCACATGAAATGGAAGAAATTTGTTTGGTTGGACTATAGAAAGTAAATTTCACCGGAATTCTCACTTATCTAAGGGTATTTAGGTAAGCAATTTCTTTTTTTTTATGAAATGTAAGTTTTTCATTCAAACGAAAATATCGTAACCATACATGGATTAACCCAGCCCAAATAGGACTCAATCCAAACCAATACTAGAAAGGAAACCTAGTCTACCCGACGGCCCAACATCCATACGACCCAGACTACCGTCCCTCCTTATAACCCATATCCCTACCCATTTTGGACACACACCAACAATTTCAGATGTTTCCTTACAAAACCCTAGCAGTGACACACTCCTTATCTCCTACAAATCCTCTCAATCCATTCTCTATCTAGTTCGATCTTCTTCTTTAGCAAGCTCAGGAGCCAGGTTCTGAGCTCCTTGATTATGTTTTCAGCCAGCCAATGAGGTCTAATCGACAACTTCCTCCATTATGGAGGAATTAGAGTTCCTATGGAACTTTAATTAACTCGTGTGATTTGAGGTACGCAAACAACCTACTTATTTTGCAAATCTCATGAATTATAATTCATGTGTCGTAGAAGGCCGGGTAACTTAACAATCCCTAGAAGTGTTATAATTCAAGGAAATTAAACAAACTTCGTAACTCTGATGAAAAACTTTTTTTTGAATACAAAATGTAACGTTTGGGTTGAAATAACTATAGTGGGAACCAAAGTATATAATAATGAAATTCTTTGACGCGTCTTGAGAAGTTAAAATGACTACTGAATATTCACATTTATGTTTGTGGAAAATAAACCATCTGTTGAACCTAGGTTTAATTGAATATGTCTTGATAATTGCGAAGTGATTTATATCTTACCTTGCTCAATTTTGCTATGATCTTGGTCTGTTGTTGTTATTGGGTATCAGAAAGGAAACAAAAAAAGAAAGATTAATAAAGGCGTTAATATTGTAAAACAAGTGCACATGATCATTCACAGAACAAGTGCACATGATCTTCTGCATAGCTGCAGCAGATATCACATAGAGGACCTCATTCTAGCCCGTCTGTCTTTGGTTGACAGCTTTTGATGCATAAAACCCCAAAAAATGGACGAATAATTAGGGATGTTAGGAGTATTATTATTACAACATATAATCAGTTCAACCATTTGTTGTTGGTGTAGGTTTGCTTGAAAGTTTGCATTATGTGAGTGATTTTCCTCCGGAACCACCTACTGTCCGGAGGAGCCAAGTACTTAGTCCAGTATTTATCTTTCATATACACATGACTCAACCAACGATCAATAAGTGATCTTTTTTATTAGTAAGCCACCATCACACTTTCCACAAAGTGCTTTAATTTATTCCAAGCTTTAATCTACTTAATTCCCAAACCCCGCTCAAGATTTGGAAGACAACAAGGGTACCAACTAATATTAGGATCTCTCTTATACTCAGCCTTCCCACTCCACTAGTAATAGTTAGAATTGGCTCACATTTAAAATCACTAATATCCTATGATACTTGGATTAATTATTTAGTACACAATTCCATGTAATAATATCGATTGTTTATTATAGCTGTAATTTCCAACTAATATAGTACACTGGTAACAATATATTTAAAACGTAATTATATATATTATTTATAAAGTTTAGGCAAGTTTTCACGGGTCCTAAGCCAGTAACAAAGAAAGATTAAATAATAATTAAAAATTCATTCATGAAAGATTAACTAATTTGAGAGTTTTATAGGCTAGTTTAATCTAAATCTAAATACAGGAGATGAGGTTTTATATAGGGTTCTACTAACAAAGATGAGGTCCCTAATTAGATCTCCAATTTGGGACGTGTTTTTTCACATACGGATTTTACTCTTTCATATACGTCTTTTACAATTTTACCCTTGTCATTTTTGTTTGCCCAATAATTTGTTTTCTCCCAAACCTCGTCTCCCGCCCTTCACCGCCACCACTGACAACACCAAAATGTGTTGTGTCTAGTAGTATTTATTAGGTTCGTTTATTACACTTTTTACAGGTCGTTAGCATCGTTTTATGCTAACCTTAGTCTTTGTAATTATGTTGTTATTTAGTATTTTTAGTCAACTTTTAGAGTCAAACCCGGAAGTCAACAAAAGTCAAACCCGAGACCCGAGGCCCAAACCCGACGATTGGAGTGGGCTACAAGCAAATCATCAAAGCAAGAAGACCAAGTCCAAAGGGTCAATGGAAGTCAAGGCGGGACTAAAATCCGAAGGGTAAACGAAAGTCAAGACGCTCAACCAAGAGAAATGCTGGCAGCATGAAACGCTGCCAGCGCCAGGGAACGCTGCCAGCGTTCACACGACGCTGCTGTGGGACGCTGCCAGCATCCCGGTCTCAGGCATGTGTTCTTCATTTCTCCGTCTTGTCATTTTGAGGCCCATTTCTCAAGGCCCCTAGGTTTCCGGAGCCAAGGGTATAAAAGAGCCAAATTGTAGAGAGAGAAGCACACAACATTGGAGACAACATTCCACAACACATTACATTAGAATTCTCTAAACTTTTGTTCTTCATTTTGGTTTTGTATTTTAATTGAACTTTGATATGGGTTGTAATATTTGGATTATGGGTAGCTAATCTTTCATTGCTTAGTGTAATTTGAACAAGTTCTCTCCTTTTAGCATTGTAAGACCTTTTGAACCTCTTCTTCTCTATTTAATTGCATTTTCTTATGTTTAAATTCCATTGTTGAATGAATTGTTGTTGAGACTAACCATCTTAGCAAGTGTTTGTTTAATTATTGTTTTGTCTAGATAAATTTGGTTAATTTGTCTTGCTTGTGTTGAAGTAACCTTGAAAGATTGTAACTTTGGTTTAAAGTTGGAATCTTTTGAGTGGAATTTGGTTTATTATTGTGTAATTAGAACATGGTTTAAGGTTTTATTACATGGTTCTAGCTTGTTTCTTTGGTTTTGTTCATAAAGCTTGCATCTTTGATTTGGGCCATGTTTTAATGGGTGTAAATTTAGTTGTAAAGGATCAATCTTTGGTTGGTTTAATCCATGTTGGCTAATTTCTTAGAAACTTGTATTAGATAATTAGAGAAGAGAGGAAAGGAAGAGTCTTTACTTTGTTAATTGTGGGGAACTTGGGAAAATTACACTAAACTGTTTCTCCATATTTGAATACTTGAATCTTTAGTTTTTGTTGGTAATTTTAGACTTGCTAATCAATTCTCATGTCAAACTTTCTCCCTATATGTTATCCTACATGTTTTCTCATTGTGAATATCAGAGTTTGTAATTAATTTAAGCTTTTGTTTTAATTAGTGTTCTAATTTGTGATTAGAGTAATTAGTTTTGTTAATCGGTTTTTAGCAAGAGTCTAGATTAGATTAATTTAGTTAATACCGCCTTCTCTTGGGTTCGACCCTATTCTTACCATCTTACTACCTTTATTTAAGATAGTTTGTGTTTTGTTTAGGAGTTATAAATTGTTATTTGATTGTAGCTAATTAGCGGAATTAGTGACACCGCTATTTAAGCCCGTCAAATTTGGCGCCGTTGCCGGGGAAGACAATATAGCTAAATATCAAATTGAAACTCTTGTTAGTGTCATAATTTGTTTAGATTATTTTTCAAATTTCTTAGCTTATAGGTTACCTTGTGTGTGAAGTTACTAATTTGTGTTGTTGAGTTGTTTTAGAGTTTATGCCTAGGTCACAAGAGGGACTTGGTGACCAAGATATTGATCCATCTTCAAGTAGCATATCAAATTGGTTATTTTCAAATCCCCTTTATAGGAGAACTTTTTGGAGAGAGCCTAGTGAAGAGGAGTTGGAGAATAATATTTTTCAAGAACAACCGGAGGAAGTGTTTGAGTCACCACCTAGGATACCATCTCCATTGAACGTCCTTTACCCACCCATTATGGAGGAGAATAGGACAATTGGTGAAATTCGGGCAAGGAACTATGAGGAGCAACCACTTTGTATTGCATATCCTCCCATGGGGATGTGAACTTTGAGCTCAAAGGTTTCTTCGTCCACAACTTACCTAAATTTCCTGGCATGGTGGGGAACGACCTTAATAGACACTTGGCCGAATTTCATATGATTTACCAAGGTGCTATTCCCCAAGGAGTGACCGAAGATCAATTCAAGCTAAGGGCATTTCTGTTTTCTCTTCAATTCAAGATGCGGCGAAAGAATGGCTCTTTTGCCTTCCGCCTCACTCCGTTACCACTTGGGTGGGCTTGAAGAAAAAGTTTCTTGAAAAGTATTACCCGGATTCAAGACACAATCACTCAAAGAAGCTTATCACTACCATTGAACAAGAAATGGGGGAGACCCTTTATGATTATTGGGAGCGTTTCAAAAGTCTTGTGGCAAGATGCCCATACCATGGAATGTCGGGAGATGATTTGTTGACGGCTTTCAATGAGGGGTTGTGCCAAAATTACCAAAGAATGATCATTGCCGCCACCGGAGGAGGAATTGACACCCTTAATGTGGCCGAGGCCAACAATATCATTGAAAAATTGGCAATGAACACAAGAAGCTATGGAAGGAAGAGTGAAAGGGGAGGAAGCTCTAGGAATGTATCCTCCATGGAGAATCCTTATGCATCTCAAAACCAAATGATCATGCAAGAAATGAGTGAACTTAAATGTATGATGTCAAACATGGTTGTTAACAAAGGTAATTCATTCTCTCAACACCCCAAACCTATTGAATGCTCATATTGTGGGGGTGACCATGCCACCAAAACATGCTACATCATGATTGAACAAGGAGCAACTATGGAAAGTGTTAATGCTATGGGGAATGGGAATTACAATTCAAGGAACCCAAGTGGTGGGGGAATGTACAACCAAGTGGGGAACCGTGACCTTTTGGGATGGGGAGGGGATAAGTCAAAAAGCTTTGAAAACGGTCAATTTAATCATTTGAGAGCCCAAAATCCCACCCAAAACCGGAACTCCAATTTCCAACAAAACTCACAAAGAATTTACAACAATCAAAGGCCCGACAATTCAAATTTCCCAAGCAACTCTCAATCTCAAAACAATGTTCAAAGACAATCGAACCAAGGCCCCATTCAAGGAAATTCTTTTTCTCAAGGGAACTTGAGTGATATCTTGCAAACACTCCTTTCCAATCAAGAGAAAGATAGGGATGAGGCAAGGAGAAATCAAGAGGAGACAAGGAGGTAGACTAGAGTCCTTAGATGATTGGCATAATGTAGTGGAGGCAAGGGAGAGGTTGAGAGAAGAGGCCGAGAGGGCTCAACAAGAAGAGTGGAGGGGGGTGGTAGCGCGGCAAGAGGAAGACCGCCTTTGGAGGGAGCAACAAGACAAAAGGTGGCAAGAGCAAAATGACATGTGGACGACACAAAATATTTGGAGGGAGCAAGCCACAAGCCATTTCCAAGCTCAAAATGAGCACCACCACACTTATCTTCAAGATTCATATGAAGATGTGGTGGCACAAGAAGATGTTTATGGTTTGGCTAGCTAGCTCACTTTTCGGCATGTCCATCCAACAAAACCTGGGCTACCCCACTCCTTACACACAAGAGGCCCTTGATAAAGGCCTAGAAAGAAGAAGAATGGTTAGAGAAGAAAGAGAGCGGAGGAGAAACTGAGGAGGTGCCTCGGATTCTTCTCATTTCAACAATTGATGAAGCACCCCGCCTTTTCCCCTACAATGAGGACATTGTATGATCTAAGTGTGGGAGAGAGGATTGTATATATTTGTTTTGATTTGATGCATTTTGTTTTGTTTTGTTTTGAAAAAAAAAGGAAAGAAAAAAAAAATATTGAAAATCCCGGCTAGGTGAAAACCCACAAGGGTGGGCACCTAGGCAAAAATTGGGAAGGTGGCCGAGGACGGTATGAAAACCCGAAAGGGCATTCCGGGCAAAATGAAAAATCGAGTTGCGAGCCACCAGTGAGAGGAAAGGAAAAGCTAAGGTGAAAACCCGAAAGGGCACCTTAGGCAAAATGAGGGATTTTCTAGAAAACGAAAAAAAAATAGAAAAAGAAAAAAAAGAAAAAAAAAATTTGAGCAAAATATTTTCGATGATGAGGATTTATGGAGGGAAAAGAAGGGAGAAATAAGGAGGAATTTGGAAGGAGGTTAGCGTAGGATTTCTTTTTATTTTTTCTTTGAGTCAAAAATTTGGTTTCAAATCGGTGGATTTCTCTTGGTGGTTGCTTGGTTGTGCGAATTGTGTAGTTTGGGGTCAACCAAGTAACCATGTTATACACTAGTGGAGTAATAAGGGGGTAATATAAGAAGTGGAGTTGCATGGAGTTTAGTGATGAGAGTCATCTCGCTATGCCTTGAGATAAGGCAAAGATGGTCATACTACATTCTTGGGAGCTATAAGAAGGGAGGAGTTGAGGTGAGATGAGTCGGAGTTGGTGGTGTGTCGAGTCTTGTATTGAGGGAGTTATAAGTAGGAAGTGGTAAGGGAAGAGTGTGTTAAAACAACTTTGAGTCATTTTCTTTTAATAGGTGGTTGTGTTTTGAGGGAGATATAAGAAGGTAGTGGTGAGGGAAGAGAGGTCATTACCTTCACATGCTATGTTTGGACTCGTGTTTATCTTGCTAATCTCGAGTTTTTACTCGGTACGAGTAAAAGTCCAAGTGTGAGGGTATTTGACAACACCAAAATGTGTTGTGTCTAGTAGTATTTATTAGGTTCGTTTATTACACTTTTTACGGGTCGTTAGCATCGTTTTATGCTAACCTTAGTCTTTGTAATTATGTTGTTATTTAGTATTTTTAGTCAACTTTTAGAGTCAAACCCAGAAGTCAACAAAAGTCAAACCCGAGACCCGAGACCCAAACCCGACGATTGGAGTGGGCTACAAGCAAATCATCAAAGCAAGAAGACCAAGTCCAAAGGGTCAATGGAAGTCAAGGCGGGACTAAAATCCAAAGGGTCAACGAAAGTCAAGACGCTCAACCAAGGGAAAAGCTGGCAGCATGAAACGCTGCCAGCGCTAGGGAACGCTGCCAGCGTTCACACGACGCTGCCAGCGTCCTGGTCTCAGGCATGTGTTCTTCATTTCTCCGTCTTGTCATTTTGAGGCCCATTTCTCAAGGCCCCTAGGTTTCTGGAGTCAAGGGTATAAAAGAGCCAAATTGTAGAGAGAGAAGCACAGAACATTGGAGACAACATTCCACAACACATTACATTAGAATTGTGACAATCCTCGCGAATGCGGAAATAAAACATAACAAGCATGTGATTTATATAGCGGAAAGTACGGTGTTTTTAAAACTTTTTACATGCAAGATAGAAATACGTGTAATGTCAAATAAATACAAACTAAAATAGAATATACTACAAAGAGACGAAGTCTCTCAAAATGTTATCCAATATCAAAGTGATTAGCAAACTAGCTAAACAACGTCTAGAGGTGATTCATCCAGGCCAACGCCCGCTAGCTCACACCCGAACCCAAAATATCACAAGCAAAAAGCCATCCAATCAAGCAACCTGTTCATCCATGAAAAACATGAACGCCACAGTCAGTGGGGAGTAACTCCGGGTTCTCCCAGCCATATCACATTAAACGTACGTAAACGGAAATACAAATGTAGAAGCATGCATATATAAATATACATGTGAAGTACGAGAAGGATAAATAGGCAATTCAATATGTAAAGATATTGGTACATGGAGTACAAATCCGTAACCATCATGCTATAGATAGAACTCGGGGAAGACACTCTTAGGCAACCATACACTCACTAGGGCTTGCATCTCACCGTTAGCGGCATAAGTTTGATAAGATTGAAACTCGATAAACAAACCATTCCAAGTCATCCAAAGATCGTGAATAATCAATCATATAATCATCCAACCAAACGTACAATACGTTGACGACATCTCTCACGGTAAATGACACGCACTAGCACCGTGTCCCTGCAAGTATGATTAGAAGGCATCCACGGGATAAAACATTGCCCTGAACGCATACATGATGCTACATTTCGTATATGTAGACTAATTTCCTCCTGATAGGACGACGATATAAATACCCGGTCCTAGTTTAAACCTGGTCAGACTCTCGGAATAAACCATTTTTCGATTCGACAAGCGATGACATTTCGCATCCAAGACTCGGTCAATCATAGACGCCGAGTACCCCAAATTCGGTCAACCTTCACGAAAGAGGCGGAAAAGAGCACAAGCCTCATAACAAGCGGTACGCTACATGCAAATGACACCAACTCGCAAGTATACAACATTTGACGGCCGGGTCGATCAACGCAAAGTGTTCGCCTCCCAACAACGTCGTCATATGCCCACTAACACATGCAATCAAGCAGTAAGGATACACTCCCCGTTCCGACATTCCAGCCTTACGAACGTGGAGGTAGCCAAGGGAAAGAGAGTACAAAGCACATAGGAAATTAGTGCTCAAACCGTAACATTTGTAAAACCGACTCAAAGTGAGACATATCAAAAACCGTCACAAAAACATGCGATACAAGCGAAGGGATTATCATATATTCGAAACATTAATATTTTAAAGTCAACTTTTAGAGTCAAACCCGAAAGTCAACAAAAGTCAAAGTCAAAACCCAAGACCCGAGACCCGAGACCCAAACCCGACAATTGGAGTGGGCTACAAACAAATCATCAATGCAAGAAGACTAAGTCCAAAGGGTCAAGGAAAGTCAAGACGGGACTTGAATTCAAAGGTTCAATTTTGGGAAAATCTGGCAGCAAGAAACGCTGCCAGCGCCAGAGAACGCTGCCAGCGTCCCACGACGCTGCCAGCGTCCTGGTCTCAGGCACGCGATCCTTCATTTTTCGTCTTGTTATCAACATACAACAATAATCATTTATCATCACAAACCATAAATTCTCATATCAATTATCAACTAACAACAACCATCATCAACAACACAATTCCTATGATTACTAACCTTATTATAAATACGATTTCTAACATAGAAAACACATTATAACACGTAAATGATATCGAGTAACCCTTCACCGTTACCTTTTCGCGTCTTCAATCCGCGTCGATGTCCTCTTCTATCAAGAAGTAGTCTTTGTCGGGGTCTTGGAGGTCACCACCTACAATTAGGTAATAAAAGATGAATATAATTCATCTTGAGAAAGACGGATAAATTGAAAAGTGAGAAAGACGGTAATTTTATTACGAATACGGATAGAGGACGATGAGAGGGAAAGAATAAGACGAACTTTAGTGAATTTGAGCGAGAAACGAAGGAGTAGAATCGATATTAAATTGGATCAAATATGGAGGTTAGGGTTTTTGGTGTTTACTTGGTGAGGAAGCAGAAGGTTGAATGTGAGGGAGTATATGAAGAAGTAAGTGGAAAAACCATGAGAAAAGCCCATAAACGTCTTAAGACGTAACTTACTCGAAATCTCGCGTAAAGTCAAAAAACGAACTCGGAAATTCAAAACTAGACACGAGAAGTTTAATTCTAAACTAAAACTAAATTTCGCAGAAAAGTATCCGTATAATATTTTTACTATAAAAATAGGGTACATTTGCGGGTGTTACAAGAATTCTCTAAACTTTTGTTCTTCATTTTGGTTGAACTTTGATATGAGTTGTAATATTTGGATCATGGGTAACTAATCTTTCATTGCTTAGTGTAATTTGAACAAGTTATCTCCTTTTAGCATTGTAAGACCTTTTGAACCTCTTCTTCTCTATTTAATTCCTTTTTCTTATGTTTAAATTCCATTGTTGAATGAATTGTTGTTGAGACTAACCATCTTAGCAAGTGTTTGTTTAATTATTGTTTTGTCTAGATAAATTTGGTTAATTTGTCTTGATTGTGTTGAAGTAACCTTGAAAGATTGTAACTTTGGTTTAAAGTTGGAATCTTTTGAGTGAAATTTGGTTTATTGTGTAATTAGAACATGGTTTAGTGTTTTATTACATGGTTCTAGCTTGTTTCTTAGGTTTCGTTCATAAAGCTTGCATCTTTGATTTGGGCTCATGTTTTAATGGGTGTAAATTTAGTTGTTAAGGGTCAATCTTTGGTTGGTTTAATCCATGTTGGCTAATTTCTTAGAAACTTGTATTAGATAATTAGAGAAGAGAGAAAAGGAAGAGTCTTTACTTTGTTAATTGTGGGGAACTTGGGAAAATTACACTAAGTTGTTTCTCCATATTTGAATACTTGAATCTTTAGTTTTTGTTGGTAATTTTAGACTTGCTAATCAATTCTCATGTCAAACTTTATCCCTATATGTTATCCTACATGTTTTCTCATTGTGAATATCATAGTTTGTAATTAATTTAAGCTTTTGTTTTAATTAGTGTTCTAATTTGTGATTAAAGTAATTAGTTTTGTTAATCGGTTTTTAGCAAGAGTCTAGATTAGATTAATTTAGTTAATACCGCCTTCTCTTGGGTTTGACCCTATTCTTACCATCTTACTACCTTTATTTAAGATAGTTTGTGTTTTGTTTAGGAGTTATAAATTTTTATTTGATTGTAGCTAATTAGCGGAATTAGCGACACCGCTATTTAAGCCCGTCAACCACCATCGTCCACCTCATCCTTTCAGTCCAGTCGCAGATCACTGGACAGCACCTCCTACTACCTCCTCTGGTCAGTCTAGTCGTCATCGCCGGCCGATCTCGACACTACCCTCCCCTTGATCCGACCACCACCGATTTTAATTACTCCGGCCGATCACGTCACTCTAGACGCCCTCATCAATCTATCAAATTATAGACTGTTTGAGAAACCCACCATAACTATACAACCAGTAAATAAAACGATACCAAACAAAACAGGAAATAATGCTTGCTTAAAAATCAATGGAGCAATGAAGAAAGCTATTGATTTGGAAAAAAAAAAGTAAAGAAAAACTGCTAGAAAGACTAGAAATCTTCAACGACTTCGTTGATGATGATTAAATATCGACGGGATCATTCATTCTATGTTGAACGCTGCAAATGTTACTTGTATATGATACTATAAATATATGAAACATTACAAACATACATCACCGTCATTTAAGCACCACATATGGATTTTTGTATGGTGTAAGTTCATTCATCAATCATGGATTGATTCAACATAGCTAGGAGTTAATTGGAGAATTAGAAGAGTAAATTTGCTTAGGTCTTAGGTAAGAAGGGTATTAGATGGAAAGTTAATGAAAAAATGTATGTGAAAAAGTAAAATCCGTATGTGAAAAAGTAATTCCGTTATCTTATTGCCCAGCTCATCCGAGCTGACCTGGCTTGCTCGAGCTTGCTCTTTGCTTCTACTCTTCTCTTTTTTTTCTTTTTTTTTATTATGGTCTAATGGTCCTTATCTCGTGCTCATTCCTCTTTGACCTGGTACCTAACCATCATAGGTGTCCAATAGCCTTCAATAATTTGGTGCATTGTCATGCCAAACCGCCTTATTTCCTTCATTTTCTACACAAGAAGGCAAAATAGCAAGTAATAGCGAATATGATGCTTTTGACATGATATATGACGGTAATTAGCCTAAATGATATGCATAGCGTAACTGATTTGGAGACTGAAAATAGATATAACTGCATCATAGTACTGAAAATAAAAATCGAACACTCACTTCTTCAAATCCCTTACTTTCTTGACCTTTTTAGAGTTGATTTATGACGCTTAAAAGCGTCAAGAAATATTTTCTCGACGCTTCTCAAAAGCGTCAAAACTTGGGCCGTCATTATTTTTGACGATTTTTTGCGTCACTGTTTTCGACGCATTAATGCTTGAGAACACGAAATTTTGTTGCCTCTCAGCGTCATTCCTGTTGCCAAAATTTTGTGTTAGGACTAACAGTCTTGACGCTTTTTTTCATCATTATTTTTTTGCACCATGTAATTTGTTGGCTACTAGGCGTGAAAAAATGTCGATAGTTGAGTAAAATTTTAGTAATAAAATTAAAAATTGAAATGAATATACGGAGTAGTACCTAAAACTGCTTCTACACATTAATAGTTGACGAATTATCCTTTTTGTTGATATTTCAAAAACAACAAAAATACAGAGATCTATGTATGAGAATCTTAAAACATAGAAGATGGAGAAGGACATGGTTGGGACGAAAGAATTTTTTAGATTTAGAAGAATTTCTTTTTTTTTGATGAAACACTAAAAGGATATGTGATTCAGTTGTTTGGAATTTTGCAAAATGAAGCGGTATTTGGCTGTTCAATTTTTAAGAAATGCGCCTTATGTTGAAATTGAAATTTTATTAAAAATAAAAGTTCATTGTTAGTGGGCGAGTCCTTATTTATTATGCTTTAAGTTGTCAACAAACGTTTTTCCAGTTCAGATGGGCTCGACACTCTGCGGAAGCGTCAATATTTTTTTTTTTTGGTTCAAATGAGAACACAATGTCGCGGGTAAGAATCGTACCCCATGAAATTGCGGTCTTGCGGAAGCGTCAATGTTAAAGTGTAGAGAAAACATGGAGTTTCTTGTGGTGACTGAATCATTGAATTGTTATGGACTATTGGATTAGCTAGTGAACATAAAATGAACATGTTGAGATATGTTCTTTTGATGATGACAAGTATTTCGTATAATGTTTTTCTTGTGCTATTAATGTGTGTTCTCAAGTATGTATAGGTTCAAAGGATATTTAATAAAGACATGAAGCTTGAATAGAAGTGTGTCATTGTTTAGTGTCATATGTGTTGTAAAAGTAAAGGAACGAACAAATATAATACTGAGAAATAATTGAACAGTCCGCTGAACTGTTCAATTGAGATCTGGTTCATTGGCACTGCTGAAAAGATTTTCCGAACTCTTTTCTTAAATATAATTTCGAAATAAAATATCCTAACAAATAAAATTTCAGTTTATAATAGAATTTGAGAATCAAAATCATGGAAGTTATTTTTGCTTGGAGAATAAGTAAAAAAGATCTTTTTCTTATCTTAAAATATTCTTAAATTATCTTCTCAAGATATATTATCTTTTTACTTTAATTTAGAGAGATTTAGTTACCAACACTTCTCCTATAAATACAAGACTATTATTTCAGAAATAATAACTCTTTTCATGTGTTGTAATGTGTTTGCAAAATTAATTTTCGTGCTTTAAGCTTTCAAATTCATTTGCAAATATTTTCTGAAAAGGTGTCTATGTATCGAACAGTCGTCAGACTGTTTAATTTGCAACTTTGTTTTGTATTACTCGATTCTCTTGTTATAAGGAATTCAATTTCGTCTCTATTAGTCTTATATGAAGACATTGTAAAAAAGACACATTTGATTGTAATATTTATATTTAAAGAGAGAGCTTTGGGGTGCTAAGAGTTTAGCACTCGAGTCTACACAACTAGAGTTAGTTGTGGGGTGTTTGGGTACAAGGGTTTTGTACTCGAGTCGCACAACCGGAGTAGGTTGTGGGGGTTTCTTTGTAGTCAGGGGCCCGGGGCTGATTATAAAAGAAACACTAATAAGAGAGATAGTAGACGTAGACCTTAAGAGTGTAGGTCGAACCACTTAAAAATTGCTTGTGTTTTGTTTCTCTTTAATTTGCTTTATTTCGTTTATTGCTTTTTATAATCGTGCACGCTTCCGCAAACACAAAGAATCGACCTATAGTCTATTGTGTTTTTCCATCACGATTGCTTTCATAAGACTATAAACGATTTCCTTATTACATTCGTTATTGCTTTCGTTTTATTTGAGCAAATTATCACGTACTCGACAAACAAGTCGATCGAACAGTTTAACAAAAATTGATTGATGAAGAAGAACAAGAGAGAGGCTACGAGAACTTGATAAATAAAACCAGAAGAATGTTAAACTGTGACAACCCTCGCGAATGCGGAAATATAAAACATACAAGCATGTGAATTATATAGCGGAAATAGGTAGTTTTAAAAACTTTTATACATGCAAGTTAAATAAAACGAGGAGTGTCAAAATATTACAACTAAGTGCGGAAAATAACAAAGAGACGGAGTCTCTCAAAATGTTAACAAAGAACAAGTGTTTAGCAAATAAGCTAAAATAGTCTAGAGGTTAATCTTCCAGGGACAACGCCCGCTAGCTCACACCCGAACCCCAAAATATCATATCCAAAAAGTCAATCCATGCAAGCAACCTGTTCATTCATGAAAAACATGAACGCCACAGTCAGTGGGGAGTAACTCCGGGTTCTCCCAGCCATATCACATCAAACGTACATATAAGGAAATACAAAAGTAAAGCATGCATATATATATATCCATGTGAGTTACGATAAGAATAGATAGGCAATCCGATAAATAATAATAAGATCATGTGGAAAATCAATCCGAAACCAGCATGTTATTCCAAGACTCGGGAAAGACACTCTTAGGCAATCGAATACGGTCACTAGGGCTTGCATGTCACCGTTAGCGGTATAAGATTGATAATATTGAGACTCGACAGACAAACCAAGTCAAGTCATGCGATGATCACAATAAATCCAACATATTATCATCCATTCACGAACCAAGACATTGACGGTGTCCAATCATGCAATGACATGAACAATATCATGAAATCACGCATTCAAAGACGACACAAGACGACAACTCTCACGGTAAATGAAACGCACTAGCATCGTGTACAGGCAAGATGATTAAAAGGCATCCACGGGATGACATTTCCCTGAACTCATACACGATGCTACATTTCGTATAGGTAGACTAATTTCCTCCTGGTAGCACGACGATAATAATACGGTCCTAGTCTAAACCTGGCCAGATTCTCGGAATATAACATTTTCCGATTCGACATGCGATAACGTTTCGCATCCAAGACTCGGTCAATATATATGCCGAGTACCCCAAATTCGGTAGATCAATTCACGAAAGAGGCGGAAAACAGCTCAAGCCTCATAACAAGCGGTACGCTACATGCAAATAACACCACCTCGCAAGTACACAACATTTGACGGCCGGGTCGATCAACGCATAGCGTTCAACTCCCAACAACGTCGTCGTATGCCCACTAACACATGCATTTAAGCAGTAGGATACCTCTCCGTTCCGACATTCCAGCCTTACGAACGGGAAGGTAGCCAAGGGAATGAGAGTACAAAGCACAAGACAAAATAGTGCTCAAACCGTAACATTTGTGAAAACCGACTCAAAGTGGGAACATACCAAAAAACCGTCACAAAACATGTGGATAACATGCGAATGAAATATCTAATCCAAAACATGATCAATACATGAACCCAAGCATTTAGACCAAGTTTAAGAAGCATAATAAATAAGAAACATCGATAACTCTCCAAAACAACAGTTTGGAAACTACTTAAACAAGGGTTCACTTCAAACTGTCATAACTAGAGTTCTAGATATGGGAATGCATGAAATTCCAAGGTCGAGGTGATAGCTTATCCTCTTTTATACTGTCCAACGAGTGGTCCACACGCCCAAAACAACCAGTAACTCAGGAGATATGAAGCATTCTACCAAAAGGGGTCATTGCTGTAATTTGCACGAGTCAACCCGCGACAACAACCCATTTCTAATCATTTCCAATTTTCATAATTCACTTCTATCAACTATCACAATCAATATTATCATCAACATCATCAATCTAACAACATCAAATCCATCAAAATCATAATTTCTAAAGCTTTCCTAATTGTATCTAAAACCCGAATTCTAACATGGAATCCTGTAAAACACGTAAATGATACCGATTAAACCCTTGCAACGGCGTTACCCTTTACTCGTCTTTAATCGATTACTAAGCCTTCCTAGTAGTCTCCACCTACAATTAAGTAATAAAAGATGAATATATTTCATCTTGAGAAAGACGGATAATTTAAAAAGCGAGAAAGACGGTAATTTTATTACCAATACGGATAGAGGAAGCTAAGAGGGGAAGAATAAGACGAACTTACGTGAATTCCGTCAAAGAATGAAGGAGATACGGTGATTCAAAGATCGGATCAAAGATGGAGGCAAGGGTTTGAGTTTTCTTAGTGATGAAGGAATTGTGTTGTGTTTGTGAATGAAATAGGTTAAGGAGTATGAGTGGATATGAAGGAAAAAAGTCAACGAAAGTCAAAGACGGTTCCAAAGTCAAGAAAAGTCCAACTCGACTCAAAAGTCAAGAAAAGTCAAACTCGACTCAAAAGTCAAGAAAAGTCAATCTCGACTCAAAAGTCAAGAAAAGTCAATCTCGACTCAAAAGTCAAGAAAAGTCAAACTCGACTCAAAAGTCAAGAAAAGTCAATCTCGACTCAAAAGTCAAGAAAAGTCAAACTCGACTCAAAAGTCAAGAAAAGTCAAAGACGACTTAAAAGTCAAGAAAAAGTCAAAGACGACTTAAAAGTCAAGAAAAAGTCAAACTCGCCTTAAGACGGGATTTTCATGGAATCTCGCAGAAATTCCAAATACGAACTCGGAAATTCTAAATTCGACTCGAAACATAAAAATCTTAATTAAAACATAAAATTACTGAAAAGATTTCGTAAAATATTTCTACTAGAAAAATAGGGTACATTTCCGGGTGTTACATAAACAATTCACTGAACTGTATTGATAGAGGTGATCTCAAGTTCGGGGGAACAAAACATTTTGTTAAACTGTTATATCAGGAGAAAGGCTCGAAGGGAAAGGATAATAACGATGATGCTATAGGTAAATTCTCCATATGGGATTAATTCGTGGTTATTTATGTGCGCATATCATTTATGCTTTTTACTACTTCTAATTATCCCATTGATCAACATTCTAAAGCTAAACACACAAATATTTGTTCATCACTTTTGTTTGGTCAAGTTGAAAAGAGTAAAATTTGTCTAGAGCTTGGTAAGACTAATGATCAACTAGCTACTTTTACTTAACTACTTTAATTTCTAGAGAACGGTTTGAAAAAATTTGGTTGAAACTTAGTCTAGTAAATTGCATTTGACACTTGCATATGATGTGCTTTCTTCAATGATTGATTAGTTGAGGAAATTTTCATATTGACTGTGTGCGTATTTACTAAAGCATGATATTTCGTGTGCCAAGTACGTAGCCGACATGAGATGGTTGATTGTTGAATTAAATCATGATATGTTTTAAATTGTTGAAAGTGTCATTCAATCTTCTTACAAAAAATAACCCCTTAATTTGACTTCATCCTTTCTTAACATAACTTTCTCAAATTAGAAACCTTGTTGAACCTACACTAGACAGTCCAATACACTGTTCGGTTAAGAAACAAATTCCCAAAACCTTACCTTACCTAAACCTATCTACAATGGATAGGAAGCACTAAATCAATTTGACTATCCATTTAACCTACAACCCAAAACTAATTTATACCTTCACCTATAATTTATTTTGATTTGAGTATATTGTCTTGAGTTTCTTTTATTCGCGCCATTTTTAAGAAAATAATGATATTTTCACATGTTTTCAGTTTGGACTTTTATCGGGAGTTTCGATGATGCTATAAAGTTGGATGAATTGTGATCACATTAGAAATATTTCTAAGGGATGAGAAAGTGCTCAAAAATTGAAAAATAAATATGAAAAACAAAAGAAAGGAGAAAGAATGAAAGAAGAAGAAGAAGAAGACGAAAGACGAGAAAAAAAAAAGAAGAAAAAATATGAGCACTATGTAATGATGTATTCCTCATTCATTCAAAATATTTTATGTTTTTCATGTTCCTCAAAACTCCATATTCATGTATCTTATTTTCTTTGCTACAATTATCATGCACGAAGTTTAGATATCTCAAGTACTTTCTATACCTTATTCGAAGTCAATTTTAAACCTAGCCACATAAACCAAAACCCTCTCTAGCCCTACAAAACTAACTCCGCATTTGATCTAACCTTTGTGTGACACTTGAAACTTTTTATTTGCATATTGTGGTGGTATTCAATATGATGACTTTATTATGTTCAGCATCACATACTTGAAATCTGGAGTAATCTTGTTTGTGTTTATACAATTCTAGTCTTTTAATGTTATTTCCCTTTTCGATGAAGTCAAGAGGGGGAAGAATAGATATGTTTGCTGTTAATTGCTTGCTATTAGACCTTGTCAAGACTAATACTATCTTATCGTCTTCGAAAGGTGTTTAGTTACATTGGCACAAGTTGGTTAACGGTTTAACTAACTCTTGAAATTTGTTATTCTCTTCTACTTTGGTTATTACTTTCAAGCTTCATTCAAGGTCATTCATGAGAAATCATATTTTGAGGGGGAACTTAATTTGAAAGACTTGCCATTATCAAAAAGGGGGAAGTTGTTGAGATATGTTCTTTTGATGATGAGAAGTATTCCGTACAATGTTTTCCTTGTGCTACTAATGTGTGTGTTCTCAAGTATGTATAGGTTCAAAGGATATTTTATGAAGACATGAAGCTTGAAGAAAAGTGTGTCGTTGTTTAGTGTCATGTGTGTTGTAAAAGTAAAGGAACGAGCAAATATATTACTGAGCAATATTTGAATAGTCTGCTGAACTGTTCAATTCAAATCTGGTTAATGGGCACTGCTGAAAAGATTTTCCGAACTCTTTTCTTAAAGATAATTTCGAAATAAAATATTTTATAAACAATATTATCTTTGAACAAAATATCCTAACAAATAAACTTTCAGTTTATAATAGAATTTGAGGATCAAAATCTTGGAAGTTATTTTTGCTTGGAGAAGAAGTAAAAAGATCTTTTTGTTATCTTAAAATATTCTAGAATTATCTTCTCAAGATATATTATCTTTTTTCTTTTATTTAGGAGATTTAGTTAACAACACTTCTCCTATAAATATAATAATATTATTTTAAAAATAATTACCCTTTCCATGTGCTTTAATGTTTTTGCAAAATTAATTTCGTGCTTTAAGCTTTCAAATTCATTTGCAAATATTTTCTGAAAATTTGTCTATGCATCGAACATTTCGTCAGACTGTTTAATTTGAAACTCTGTTATGTATTACTCGATTCTCTTTCTATAAAAAATTCAATTTCGTCTCTATTAGTCTTATATGAAGACATTGTAAAAGAGACACATTTGATTGTAATATTTCATATCTAAAGAGATCAGCTAGAGCTTTGGGGTGCTAAGAGTTTAGCACTCGAGTCTACACAACTAGAGTTAGTTGTGGGGTGTTGGGGTACAAGGGTTTTGTACTCGAGTTGCACAACCGGAGGAGGTTGTGGGGGGTTTTTTTGTAGTGGACGCAAACCTTAAGAGTGTAGGTCGAACCACTTAAAAATTGTTTGTGTTTTGTTTCTCTTTTTTTTTTTGCTTTATTTCGTTTATTTTTTTACATAATTGTGCACGCTTCCGCTTCCGCAAACACAAAGACTCGACCTATAGTCTATTGTGTTTATCCATCACGATTGCTTTCTTAAGACTACAAACGATTTCCTTATTACATTCGTTGTTGCTTTCGTTTTATTTGAGCAAATTGTCACGTACTCTACAAACAAGTCGATCGAACAGTAGAACAGACTTTTCATTTTACAATCTGTATTGATAATTTGATTTTAAGTTTATTAAGCAACGATTTTTTTTTTAAAAAGTACTCAATTCACTCCCTCCCCCTATTGAGTACCGGATCCATAAACCTAACATAACATATAATTAGGATTTTGCTGGACGATTATTTATTTTGCATTATTGTATAAGACCATGTATTGCTTAATGTAGCGATTAAACTTTCCTTTCTAATAAAGTAGACTCAATTGTAATTGGATGAATAGTTCTTCATCTTGCTTGATAAAGTTTATGTTCATAATTTATACATAAAGGTCACTAACAATGGGTCGTCTAAGACGCATTTTTTAATGTAAACCCTCCCTTCTAAATACAAAGGGTTGTAGTTAGACAAGTCAAACGGGTAGAGCGGGCGGGTTCGTATTAAGTTATTTCGGGTTCGGAAAAAAGATGATTTTGAACTATTTTGGATTTTAAAATGCAAATTTATATTGGGTTGGGTAACTGGGTTTTGTTAGGATAAGAGACGGGTCAAATTAATTTTGTTTTTTTTTTCTACAAATGTTGTTTACTCATTCTATTATAATGCAAATACAATCCCACCAAAAACATGTACACATAACAATCGACGTCCAGATCGTCAAGCTTACAACCACCTCTACAGAAAGAAATAAGAAATGGATAGAAAACCAAACTTCAAAAAAAAAAGTTATGGAAAGATGGAGAAAAGTGAAACTTTGTTACACAGAAGGCCAAAGAATTAGGAAAGGAGAAGAATGGCCATTGGGTTAGTAACGAAATTCTAGATCCATTTAAGAACTCGGTTTTCTGGAGATTCACTGGACGTCTTAGGGAGATGTAAAAGCCGAGATTTTAGGAGGAGATGAAGCTGTGATTTTCTCATATAATGAAACCTAAAACCTTGAACCAACTTGACTAGATTTGACTCGTATCTTAATGAGTTGGGTTTCACTCGTATCTTAAAGAGAATTCGTAATGCGTTTAATCTGCTTTCTACTATATTGTGCAAATTTTTTTACTAACTAGGCTAAAAATCAAATGTGAATAACATTAATTAAATTAGCTATTTTAAATTAATTAATCACTAAAAGTAAAAGTTTACGTGATCCTCACATAATTACTTCCATTTTTTTTATCTTCTCATTTACTTTATTGTGATCTCCAAAAGGACACATTGACAAGCTTTTTCGATATCTATGTGTTAATTTTTTTTTTGTCGAAAAAATATTGAAAAATGTCTCTAGTAGGACTTGTGACACCACATGCCCATAACTAAATTTAAGCTCTGTTTGGTAAATGGTGTATTGACCAAACTTTTGCATATTTGAGAGATTTAGCATGTTTGACTTATGAATATGTTATTTAGAGCGTTTAGTAAATGACATATTGAAATAGTATATTTGGGTCCAATATGCTATTTTGTAATATGTTGATCCAACCAGCATACTTGGTTAGTAGATTAGAAGGAAAATAAATTGTCTTATTTACCCCTTTAAGAAATACTAACCCTCCTTTAATATATTTAATTAATAAATAATTTGTTCATGTCCTTATTTGACATTTTACAAATGAGCTAAACAATATGCTAATTTACAACTATCAATTACCAAACATCTCTACAACGATTCTGCTAGTCAAATCTGCTAAATTATCTGCTAGTTAAATCTATTTTCTAAATCTTCCTCTCTCAATATCTTACAATAATATAAAAAGGCTTGTTGAACCTCCATTGAAGTGACACGTGTCACATGTTATCTTGCTGCCACGTCATACATCAACTAATCCTACATTCCTACCTATCAGCTAAGGAGTATTACCCAACTTTTTTGTAAAACAAAAAAACAAAAAAGCAAAATAGGCAAAGTCATTAAGACGGTTGAACTCCTTCATCTCATCATCTTCCCGCTCCTTCGTATAGCTGCACATAAGGAAAAAAAAAGTCGTCTGAAATTAAATACCCCAATTGACCATCACATTATTAATTTTTGATTACTAACTCCATTATATGAATTAAATCATTGTTAATTGGAGATTAAACCAAAAAATAGAGCAATTAAGAAAATTTATCTTACTAAGGACTTGGGCGCTATCCCTTCATCTCCCCGAAACCTCTTTAATAATCATTCACCACCTTTAAAATGGAGCTACAACTCATAAACGCAAATGATTTTGTAATAGCCGAAAAGTGTATGTTCAGTTCCGACCGTTGGTTCTATATTTTCTCTTAGAATGTTGTTACACCGTAAACTTTCATCTCCTTATCTCCAAAATTGATAATACTGGTGATGGAATCTATTTCACTGTTTCCTAAAGTTGCTCTACATACTACTGTATGATTTTATGTTCATGCTTTATCGCCTTTAACTTGCTTGCTTCTATTCATTCTTTAATTAATTGCTATGTTTCTTCTATTCATTCTCTATTTCCTAAATCCTTTCCCCTTTATGTATGTTGTTTTCACTTTGCAGAAACCGAAGAGTTAAGACATACCCAAAGTGAAAACTGAGAAACAATTACCATTTCGAAGCTAAATGGCCGCAATTACCTGTGAGCCTGTCTATGCTTGACGTATCAGAACATTTCCTTAACATAGGATTACAAACTCCGCCTATATCTCTTCTTGACATATAGGTTGCGGGGACCGTGGTACTTCATATAGTTTTGAAATTTTGATTAGATTTGTAAGTACTACATAAGCAGAGTATCATACAATTTGAAGTTGTCTACTCAATTACATTTTTTTCCTTCTTTTATGTGAGGAGTACCTTTATTTTCGTAAAGATAAAGATTGGATTTTTGAGAAATCTTCATCATCTTACTTGACATATGAAGCCTAATGAAATTCTTATTAACAAATTGAGGTCTGCTTGAACCTGATATTTTTGTTATAAATGATCAAGTATTATCTAGGAAACTGATGTTTGGTAATCCATAAGATATACGGTAGCCGTCGCTTTTTTACTTCTTAATCATTACGTTTCTATACTTTTTGTACTTTTCTCGTATTCTCTTAAAACACTAAAACTCCGTGTGGAGTGACAAATAAAAATTCATTGCATAAAATATTATAATATCCTTCTTCTTCTACCCTCAAATTTTATCATCCTTTTTTAACTTTTGAAGTTATTCATGCATTAATTGGGTCAATAAGACGTTAGCTTTAAACTTGAATGAAACTACTGTATCAAAAGGTGCTGCAGTTGTAAATTTGTAATCAAACTCATCTCTTAAATTACAATATCTTATACATAAAAACAGGTCAACTGTAAATGTATACAAGTTATTTGCAAATTTGTACTAGGAGATCCTATATTTTATACCGACTATTTAAACCTTTTTTCCTAGGAAAACTTATTAAACCATTTAGTTATTACATATGCTTATACCGAAGATCGACATATGAACAACCATTTGAGTTATTCTCATACAAAACTTAATATAGACTTCAAGAGGTTTAATACATAAAACAATTTCTAAACAAGTATTTATAGCAACCCCGTGATTTTCACGGGTTACAAAACTAGTTAATCCATTATTTGCCAAACTGGACCATTGCATTTGGAATTATTTTGTATCCAAGACAGATCATCTTTCCTTGAATTTGGAATTATTTTGTTAGCTGCAAAATTATTTCTACAACTTTTAGTGGATGGTTATATGATGGTTGAATCGTAGAGGTTGTCATTCCTTTTGTTATAATCAACCATTAGTTCGCGCAGAAAAGTATAAAAATCTTGCCAATGCGGTTCACCGTGGAGAAACCCAACCATCTTCAGCAGGAAGTCGTATTACCATGTTTTCGTCAATTCTACAATCACATGGGTACATGAGAGCTAATTTTCAAGATATCATGACCATTTGCAAGTGTTATGGGTATCCAGATTTGTTCATTACATTCTCGTGTAATCCTAAATGGCCAGAAATAATGAGATTTGTCACTAAAAGAGGGTTGAGACCAGAGGATCGTCCTGATATTGTTAGTCGTGTTTTCAAGATTAAATTAACGGAGCTAATGAAAGACTTGAAAGACCGTCAAATCTTCGGACGTGTTGTAGGAGGTGAGTTTACATATAAACCATTCAAGTACAAGTATTTATGCTTTTTTTCTAATGTATTCCCAATAAACAAACTAACATTATTATTGCGTCTAATCTTTCGGTCACGTATACTATTGAATTTCAAAAACGCGGGTTGCCACATGCTCATATTCTAATATTTCTTCATCGTGATGACAAATTCCCGAAGGTTGCATGTGACAACCCTCGCGAATGCGGAAATATAAAACAAACAAGCATGTGAATTATATTGCGGAAATAGGTAGTTTTAAAAACTTTTATACATGCAAGTTAAATAAAACGAGGAGTGTCAAATATTACAAACTAAATACGGAAATACAACAAAGAGACGGGGTCTCTTAAAAAGTTAGCAAAGAACAAGTGTTTAGCAAAACTAGCTAATATCGTCTAGAGGTGAAAACTTCCAGGGACAACGCCCGCTAGCTCACACCCGAGCCCCAAAATATCATATCCAAAAAGTCATCCAATGCAAGCAACCTGTTCATTCATGAAAAACATGAACGCCACAATCAGTGGGGAGTAACTCCGGGTTCTCCCAGCCATATCACATTAAACGTACATAGAAGAAAATACAAAAGTAAAATCATGCATATATAGATATACATGTGAGTTACGATAAGAATAGATAGGCAATCCAATATATAATGATAATATCATATGGAAATCAAATCCGAAACCATCATGTTATTCAAAGACTCGGGGAAGACACTCTTAGGCAACCGAATACACTCACTAGGGCTTGCATCTCACCGTTAGCGGTATAAGATTGATAAGATTGAGACTCGACAATCAAACCAAGTCAAGTCATGCGATGATCACAGTAAATCCAACATATTATCATCCATTCACGAACCAAGACAATGACGGTGTCCAATCATGCAATGACCATGAACAATATCATAAAATCACGCATTCAAAGACGACACAAGACGACAACTCTCACGGTAAATGAAACGCACTAGCATCGTGTACATGGCAAGTATGATTAACAGGCATCCACGGGATAAACATTTCCCTGAACTCATACACGACCAACATTTCGTATATGTAGACTAATTTCCTCCTGTTATGAACGACGATATAAAATAATAAACCCGTTCCTAGTCTTAAATCT
>JAIUZE010070903.1:0-64532 GCA_022085475.1 Heliosperma pusillum
GATCGGTCAAGACATACTTGATTGGTTATCCAAAAGGAATGTTTGGTCATTACTTTTATTCGCCTACCGAACAACGTGTTTTTGTTGCGGCTAGTGCGAAGTTTCTAGAGAAAGAATTTCTCGAGAACAAGACGAGTGATAGAACCTTCGATCTGTCGGAGATTCAAGAACCAACAACCGAGCAACCGATGGAGGAAGATGTTCCTTCATCTTATGCTGCGGTTAATATTCCTGAGGAACCTAGAAGGTCGGGTAGAGTCTCCATACCTCCAGACAGATACATTGGTATGGTCGAGGAGAACGATAGAGACGATGTTTTGCTCCTAGAGAGTAACGAACCCGCTACCTATAAAGGAGCCATGACATGTTCCGACTCAAAGCTATGGCTTGAGGCCATGCAATCCGAGATGGACTCTATGTATGAGAATGACGTATGGGATCTAGTTGATTTACCTGATAAGGTTCGGCCTCTTCAGTGTAAATGGCTTTACAAGATAAAGCATTCCGTAGAGGGGCAACCAGATACCTATAAGGCACGACTAGTGGTAAAAGGTTTCACTCAAGTGCAAGGATTGCACTATGATGAAATTTTTGTACCCGTAGTCATGTCGCGTTCCATTCGGATAATCTTAGCGATTGCCGCTTTTCATGACTATGAAATTTGGCAGATGGACGTGGAAACCGCCTTCTTAAACGGTTATTTGGAGGAGGAGTTGTACATGGTACAACCCGAAGGTTTCATTGACCATAAAAATCCTAAGAAAGTGTGCAAGCTTAAGCGTTCCATTTATGGACTTAAGCAAGCTTCTCGGAGTTGGAATCATCGTTTCGACCAAGTCATAAAAGCAAATGGTTTCACTCGATCGGTTGAGGAACCATGCTTATATGTCACGTCGAGTGGGAGTAAAATCGTTTTCTTGATATTGTATGTCGATGACATACTCTTGATAGGGAATGATATTCCTCTCTTATCTTCGGTTAAGGTATGGTTAAAGAACCATTTCCCGATGAAAGATCTGGGCGAGGCACAGCGCATATTGGGAATCCGTATCTACAGAGATAGATCACGACGGATGTTATCACTCAGTCAGGAGTCTTATATAGATAAGATTCTTGAAAGGTTCAGCATGACCAACTCCAAGAAGGGGTATCTTCCAATGACGTCTGGGATGCATTTGAGGAAAGCTCAGGCACCCAAGACATCTGAAGAGGTCGAGCGCATGAGTCGAATTCCTTATGCATCAGCTATAGGATCGATCATGTATGCCATGATATGCACACGTCCAGACGTGGCATATGCTTTGAGTATGACCAGTCGGTACCAAGGCAATCCAGGTGAAACACACTGGATGGCTGTTAAAAACATCCTTAAGTACCTACGGAGGACTAAGGATTGGGTATTGACTTATGGAGGAGAGACTGAGCTTTGCGCAACCGGTTACGGAGATACTAGCTTCCAAACGGATCAGGATGACTCGAAATCTCAGTCTGGATTCGTATTTACTCTTAATTGCGCTGCGGTCAGCTGGAAAAGCTCCAAGCAGAGTGTTATAGCAGATTCTACGACTGAGTCCGAGTACTATGCCGCTTCAGAAGCTGCAAAGGAAGCTATATGGATGCGTCAATTCTTACAAGGACTTGCCATAGTTCCTAGTTCGAATGACCCGATCACCATCTATTGTGATAATAGAGGTGCCATCTTCCAGGCTAAGGAGCCTAAGTCTAGCAACAAATCTAGACATGTACTTCGGAAGGCTCACATGATCAGAGATTACGTGGAGCAAAAGGAGATAGTGATAGACAAGATTGCTACGGATGATAACATAGCAGATCCTCTCACTAAACCGTTAAGACATGATAAGCATGTAGGGCACGTTACTTCCATGGGAATTAAACGTGTTCCTGAGTTGTATTAGCTGTTTGTATGAATTAGATACATCTTTTTCATATACTAATAATAACTTCATCGTATTGTTTTCATATTTTGTTTTTCATGTGGATTGTATGGACAACATTGAACACCACAAAGTGAACTGAATAACATTATATGTGTTTTGGTCCGTAATCGCCTACATGAGATGATAACTCTGGCTATTATATTGTTAAACCGATTGATGGTGGGTTCAACGAGCCATAAGTCAAACTGTTGACTGATCGATCACAAATACGAGTTATAAGGATACCTCGTAGGACATTGTAATTCGTGACGACGTTATGGAGTCCTAAATGTTTGACAACATTCGGTGCCAGGTCGTGGCTTGGACGTCCATAGTGTTCCTAGAGTCGATTCTTTTGACTATCGACCGTCTCTTGAGATTAAGGCAGTTTTTGGGTGACTTTGGTTTCTTTCTCACGGTCGACCATAACAGGAGGCCAAGCAGATTTTTACTGGGTCATTTCATACTGTGCTTACATCTGCAAGATTCGAGTTGAGAAAAATATCCAACCCTTTATCAGGTGTTGTTATTTCTCAGGGCCACTCGAGGAGTAGTAACTGAAATGCATGGCCATGCTCGAATAATGATTCGTTTAACAGTTGAGTTACTCTCTAGTCGGGAAAACCATTCTTGATACTGATCACTTGTAAAATACGACCTTTGTGAATGCGGACTTTGCAAATTGTTTTACATTGAGTGGGAGAAATTTAAGGATATGAGAATCGTTATCGCACATACACTTGTAAGGACAAGTGGGAGATTGTTGGAGCTAGTGTCCTCCACAGTTAGTGTGATAACAACTAAGGTTCACAGGGTATACTTTGTATTATAATCAGTTGATTAACGTTTATCGATAACGGTTGGCTTGCTAGATAAATTTGACGTTATTGTCATGCAGATGGCGGTGATCAACTGATCCCTAAAAGTCACACCTAAAGGATGTGTTTGAGAGATGTGATTATTTGAGAAAATACTCATATTGATGCCTTATTAAATGACTAAAAGGTTAGTCGAAGTATTTGACTAAAAGGTTAGTCAAATGTGATGATGATATGATTATTTAATAACGATTAAATAATGTTAGCTGGTAATTGAATATAAAATGTTATATTTAATCAATGTATATAGTGTTGGTCTAAACTAAATGTAAACTGTTAAATTTAAGTTGGCGAATATGTGTTACACGATATTATTATAAAGTATTGGTCCGGCATTACTCGGTTTATGTGACGGTCCATTACTAGTAATAATTAGAATACATATTACATTATGTATATATTAAAATAATATGCTAACTACCTAAGAGAGGTTGAGTTAAATAAGGAAACTAGGTTTTTCCTTCTTTCCTTGGGGATCTCACGGCACATATAGGTATGAAAAACAAGTTTTTCGATGAACCCTAATTTGTCTCCAAAAGTGACGGCACAAAGGGAAAAGAGAGGAAGAAAATTCTGATTTTTGACTCTCTTGTTCATCTTAATATTCATCATCAATATACACACAAAATTAGAAGTAATTTTGGGTATTTGTTTTAGCACGACGAAGGCATTTCTTGAACCATCTTGGGTGTTACGATTAGGAGAATACCTACTTTGGTATTTGTTCTTAGGCCTTTTCTAGGACCGAAGGTTATTTCTTAATCTCATGTTTATATTATGCAATTTCATTTATGACTAGAAATTCATATAGTTATAATTTCATTATAATCCGAATTATTTAAAGGGAAGTATACCGATATTTCCCACATCACCTCTAGACGATGTTTAGCTAGTTTCCTAATGACTTTGACATTTGATAACATTTTGAGAGACTTCGTCTCTTTGTAGTATATTCTACTTTGGTTTGTAATTATTTGACATTCCTCGTATTTTATCTTAGCATGTAAAAAGTTTTAAAAACACCGTATTTTTCGCTATATAAATCACATGCTTGTTATGTTTCATTTCCGCATTCGCGAGGGTTGTCACAGTTGGTATCAGAGCTTAAACGCTCCCGACGCACACACGTGAACCCTAAACTTAAACTACTTGACCTTGAAATAATAAATGAGAGATGGGTAGAAGTTAAGGATTTTAATTGGTAGTCTATTTGTTTATGCTAAGTGTTAGGATTAACTTGTTTTGTTTTTGTTTCTTATGAAGATGGTTAGACCTCGAGTAGTCGAGAATGTTATGCTAGAAGCTCTTACTCAAGTTCTAAAGAATCATCAAGATGCGGCTATTGCTCAAGCCAACCAAGTCCCTCCTCGTAGAGAAGATAACCATCAAGGAGGCTACGCTTGGGTGGCTAGCCAAATAGCTAGAAGCAAGATTATACCTTATGGTGGAGAGCCGAACCCTACCGAGCTATCGGAATGGTTTCAAAAAATGGAGAAGCAATTTGATTTATACCAAGTCCGTGAAGAGAACTGCACTGTAAACTACTAAGGCTTGCAGGAATGCTATTTGAGTTCAGGAAATTTAACTAGATAGAAAATGATGTCAACAATTAACTATACACAAACCTTCCTTAGGGTCTTAGAAAGGACTGTTTATAGTCTTGTGAGTTTAGGAGATGATTTACTATTTTTACTAAAATTGAAAACAAAAACAGACAGAAATGGAGGCTGTTTTAGAGAGAGTGATTTGTATTAAACTGAAACTCAAAGATATGACTTACAGAACTTCCCTTACAACATGGCACAAGAGAAAGGACTAAAAGACTGGATTTGAGACAAGTTTAGAGTATTACATCAATGCACAAACACCCTAGACTTAGACTCAACAACAAGCAAGCTAGTCACAGCAAAGCACAGACTTAACTTGACTCACAAAGCAAGACACTAATCAAATACCTTGAAGGTGTATCAGGCTTGGCTCAAACTACAGCACTTAGCACAAGTTTGAAAGATTTGAGAGGTTTCTCAAGGTTAATTCATTCATAAAATCTGCCAAAACATTACATAAGAACCTTCTTATATAGGGAGGCTGATACAATGTGAGCCCTTGGATGTAAAGTCCATCCAAGGGTCAGCTTTGGACTTGAAATACTACAACAAATAGCTAATTAAGGGCATCACAAGAGGACTAATTTAACAACTAGATAGTACAGACACAAAGACACAAAACAGACTGATGCAAAAAGTGATAAAGCAAGTTTTAGAGTTTTCCTGAAATGCAAAATTGTTGCTCTTGTCGTCTTGCTGCTTGCTCTGGGTGTTTTGCTGCTCCTTTGGACTCTTCAACTCTTATTTGAACTTAGATAAACCTGCCTTGGATGAGGATAAGTTAACTTAGACAAAAGGAACCCACAGCTGGACTTGAACTTACCCTGCCATGAGGTTCACTGGACCCTAGTTTGGACTGCTTGTAACTTAAGATTTTGCTAGACTTCTAAGGGGACTCTCCTGGACAAACTTGTTGATTAATGAATTGGCTTGATGGTAGGCCATGGTGGGGGTGGCTGGGATGCCCTGGTGTACCTCTTTGGTGCTTGGCTTGCTGACTGGTCTGATGAGCCCTGGCAGGCATTGTTCCTGGCTTGTGTGTGAAATGTGGGCTGACTTGGACCCTGGCATGACTTTGTGAACCCTGGGATGTCTTCTTCATTGCCTTGGCTTGGTTTGGCTTGAATTTGGCTTGACATGGCCTGATGTTTGGACCTTGTGGTTCGAGCTTCAATCTGAGGGGGTCTTGTGGTCAGGCTTGTCTGGCTTGTGGCTTGATCATCAAGGCCCCTTGGGTGAGCTCCTGCTGCAGCCTCCCCAGGTTGAAAAGGACTTGATCTCAAGCCTGTGTCTTCGTCTCCCTCAGAGTCTTCATAGAAGGGACTAAGGTCTCCAACATTAAATGTTCCATGAACTGCATATTCTCCTGGCAGATCAATTCTGTAGGCATTGGGGCCAATCTTATCTATGACTTGAAAAAGACCATCTGCTCTTGGCTCTAGCTTGTTCTTTCTTCTAGAGGGGAACCTCTCTTTCCTTAGATTGATCCATACTAAGTCTCCTGGTGCAAAGTCTTTCTTGATCTTTGGAACCTTGGCATTCTTCTTGTTTTCTTGATCATTGGTTCTCTCAATTTGTTTTCTGACTGACTCATAGAGTTTTAGCATTTGTTCCACCCTCTTCTTGGCATCATAATGGATCTCTGACCTGCACACATTAGACAAATTCAAAGGCATTAAGGGGTTAGTACCATAGACCACTTCAAAGGGGGAGTGGCATGTGGCTGATGATGGAGCTCTATTAAAGGAGAACTCTGCTTGAGCCAGCTTTAAATCCCAATCCTTGAGAGATTTGCTAACTATACACCTCTGAAAGTCCATAGACCTTAATTAGACTCCTCTAATTATTTACTAAATTACTTTTTAATTTAGATTATAATGATCTATGTAACATGCATGCAAATATAAAGACATTTATATAAGAGAAGAAATTTCCTCACATTGGTATGGAAAATATAAGGGCACAACAAGAACTCCTTCTTGTTGATCTTGAGCTACAAATATGGTTGAACACAAATAATCTCCAAAGTAGAAGATCTCCTCTTAGTTGCACCAAGATGAACCAAACAATCTACCCTTATTATTAACTAGATAATAAGATAGATAATATACTACTAATATTAGACTATATTACTACACTAGTAATACTTAGGAAATATTAGTATATGAGAGTTGTAGTGAGAAGATGAGTTTTGAGAGATGAATGATAAAATAAGTAAGAATGAAGAAGTGAAGGAATGAACAACAATTGCTCTCCTTTTATAGCCAAGAGGGCCGGTTATTTCATCACAAAGTGGTGATGATTTCTTCTTATTTTATTGCCATGTAAGGTGGTAATGTGTTGTAGTGAATAAAATGATATCATGTTAACTATTCATGTCATAAGCATATGTTGCTTATGAGTATGAATAAGAACAACCAACATCACCATTTGACTTCACCACAACCGGCCATGTGAGCCACAATTTGATCCATTTTGATTTTTGATATTTGTCCCACAAATACTTATTAATCATATGCTTAATTATCTTGTATAATTAAGTGTTAATTTGATCATATAACAATTATATGACACAAATAAATGAATAATATGTACTTAACATTTTAAGTAGTATTCTAACCATTATATCAATATATAATGGGTCCCACAATGCTTAGTTAATTTATTTTACAACTCTTTGTAAATTTAATTAACTAATTACCTCTATCTCAAAACCTCAACTAATTTAGTAATTTAACGATTAATTACTAAGTTAAATCTTATTTAATCGTATTAAAATAAGATATAAATTTATTAGTCAATTATCGCATAATTGAAAAATAAGCTTAATCGAATTTGAGTTCTCAACTCATTTTCTAATAATTAACTCTCGTACATATCGAATATATGTAATGTACTAATTAACTGTATCGTATACAAATAATTAGTTACTATTTGGATTTCATCCTTTAGGTGTGACCGAAAGGGATCAGTTGATCACCGCCGTCAAACGACAATAACGTCAAACTCTAGTCAGCCAACCGTTATTGATTTACGTTAATCAACTGACTAATCATATATATAGTCAATAAATATCCCAATTATATTCCTTAATAAGATTTATTATGTGGCGCACTATTGTGGAGGACACCTACTCCAACAATCTCCCACTTGTCTGACACAAGTGTGCGTCACCGATTCTCTTGTCTCTTTATCACATCTCCCACTCAACGCAAGGTGTCTTCCAGGTCGCACTTGCGATTGACAATATCTAGAGTGGTTTTCTCGATAGGGAGAGTAACTGTATGACCGGAAAATCTACCATAGATCTCTTTCCGAGCGTGGCCACGCATTTACAGTAACTTCTCCTCGAGTGGCCTAAAGATGTTTTTACCCAACGTGGGTGGACAATTCCTGTTGTGCCATCTAATAGTATGATGCAGATCACCATGATCCAGAAGAAAGTCCATCGGCCTCCTTTTACGGCAAACGACCTAGAAACTTAGAACTCCCCCCCCAAAAACCAATCGGAAAACCTGACACCGACTCAGATTAGATGCGGGCGCAGTCAAAAGAATTAGAAGCTTATCGGAATAAGATAGAAGACCCTGCCACGACCAGGCATCAAATAATTGATTTAAGGGTCTCTACCATGTCACTGTTCGACAGAGTGTCATACAGTCTGTCTATGTAAACGACCAGTCATCTCCATGACCCCATGGTGCTGAACCAACCATCGATCGACTTACAATCGAGTCATTTCGAGACGTCACCTCATTTGAGTGACTAGGGACAAAATACTAAGTTCGTCCTATTCACTTGAATAGGGTCCAACAATCTATTCGGATAAACAAAGTATTAAATTTAGTCAAACTAAATAAAAGAGTTTAAAATAAAACTCGAACAATAAAGGCCATTATCATATATGAAATAATTAATACAACATTCAATTATTACATATTACATAATCTAAAGGAATTCTGGAACACGTCTCAATCCCATTGTGACGACATGACCATCATGCTTAGCCTTTGATAAAGGCTTGGTTAAAGGATCAGCAATGTTGTCATCTGTCCCAACCTTACAAATGTCAATTTCCTTTCTGGCCACGTAATCTCTAATTACATGATATTTCCTAAGTACATGTTCTGACTTGTTAACTAGAGGCTCACTTTGACTAAAATGCCCCCCTGTTATCACAATAAATTGTGATAGGATCTTTGGCAGTAGGGACTACTGTTAGTCCTTCCAAAAATTGCCGAATCCACACAGCTTCCTTTGCAGCTTCAGACGCTGCAAGGTACTCTGCTTCTGTTGTAGAATCCGCTGTAACGCTTTGCTTGAAAATCTTCCAGCAAACAGCTCCTCCATTCATCATATAAACGTAGCCGGATTGAGATTTCATATCATCCCGATCTGTTTGGAAACTGGCATCTGTGTAACCCTTTACACGTAACTCAGTCTCGCCTCCAAACACTAAGAATGAATCCTTAGTCCTTCTCAAGTACTTAAGGATGTTCTTTACGGCTATCCAGTGACTCTCACCTGGATTTGCTTGGTAACGAATTGTCATGCTCAAAGCATATGCAACGTCGGGACGAGTGCACATCATAGCATACATGATTGATCCAACAGCTGATGCGTAAGGGATCAGTTTCATGCGTTCAATCTCCTCGGTTCGTAGGAACTCTGAAATTGTTCAACATGATCCCACTTCCCATAGGAATAAGCTCTTCTTAAGAGTCTTTAAGTTGAACCGTCAAGAATCTTATCATATAAAGTCTCTTGACGTATGTAGATCATTTTAGATCTATCCCTATAGATCCGGATACCTAAGATGCGCTGGGCTTCTCCTAAGTCTTTCATTTGGAAATGTATTCCTAGCCACTCCTTTACAGAAGTGAGCATTGGAATATCATTCCCAATGAGTAGTATGTCATCTACATACAAGACTAGAAAAGTTTACTTTACTCCCACTAAACTTCCTGATATAAAACCACGGTTCCTCTACACTTCGAGTGAACCATTTGTTTACATGATCGAAACGATGATTCCAACTTCTGGATGCTTGCTTAAGACCATAGATGGATCTCTTAAGTTTGCATACCTTCTTAGGGTTTGATGGATCCACAAAACCTTCAGGTTGTGTCATGTACACTTCCTCTTCTAGAATCCCATTCAAGAAGGCGGTTTGGACATCCATTTGCCAAATCTCATAATTATAAAATGCGGCAACCGCTAAGATAATCCTTATCGATCGAAGCATGGCGACTGGGCCGAAGGTTTCGTCATAGTGAAGACCATGAACTTGGGTGAAACCTTTTGCCACCAATCTAGCTTTATAAAAATCATTATGTTTGTCTATGCCACTTTTGATCTTATAGATCCACTTACACTGAAGAGGTCGTACCTCCTTAGGTAAATCAACCAAGTCCCATACTTGATTGTCGTACATAGAATCCATTTCGGATTGTATGGCTTCTAGCCATTGCTTTGAGTCGGGACTAGTGATAAGGGTAAAGTCGCGTCACCTTAATCAAAGTAAAACCTAATTCACTACTAACTAATAGTCAGCGGTAAGTAAGGTATCGAATCCACAGGGAGGCGGTAGTATTCTAATCTGTTAAACTAGGTTTGTCTCTATAGTAACAATTTCTGGGTTTGAGATTTGGTTTCTAAACTAAAAGCAATCAATAATAACAATAAATAATAGCAATAACGATAACTACTAATAATAATAACAACTAATAATAAGCAATAACTAACTATAAGCAATAACAACCTAATAAGGTTGAAAACAATGAGATTAAAAGTCTAGGGTCTCAGGTTCACTAGGATTATTGTTCAGGGGTAGGGATAAAATCAACTATCATGCAATAAAGTTATCTAAGGTCACAAGATCGGTCGATTCAATTATGCCCTTTAGATCTACAATTTAACATGCGATCGCTATCATTAAACGAGTTCTATTCAATTATCGTAGCCTATCTTAGTCTTAACCCGGTCGGTGTCAATCCTAATTTGCGAGACTAGTTAATTAATCCTGGCCAGTAATCAAACAACTAGAATTAAAACGATAATCAAACGATAACCATGCAATTGCAATTCAATCAATTAATCTACCCCTTCTAACAATCCTAGATCCCCTTTCAACCCTAGAAAAGAATTTAGCTACCCATAACGATATAAACAACAACAATAATAATTAAAGTAAACATGATTAACAATTATGAAAGGATGAACAAAGAATAATTAAGGAACAAGAAGACAATTAAATAAATAACTAAGAAAGATTGAGAATACCGATTACAAGCTGAACTAAAGACAATCGTCTTTGATGAATAAAATCCAGAGCAAAAGTAAATTAAACTAGGGTTTCTGATTTAAAGCATAAAAGTATTGAAAAGCATAAGAAAGTATATAAGACGAGCTTTCTTTTTATATTACAAAAATCTAACAAATTAGGTTAAAATTAAGGAAAACACGAAAATCCTCCGAAATAATGACTTGCTCGATCGAGCAAGGGCCTTCTGCTCGATCGAGCAAGACCAGACCACGATTCGGTCGAGCAGTGTTGTTCTGCTCGATCGAGCAGACCTTCATTTAGCTTCGTTTCTTCATTTTTCTTCCTTTCTTGTCTTTCATTCTCGATTCTTCTCGATTCTTCTCGATTCCCGTGCTTATCTTTCCACGATCCACCTCCGCCATGCTCCATATCTACTCAAAAAGCTCCAAATGCATCCAATCTGCATTAAAACATAACAAAAGCGGCAGAATCGATATTCTAGCTAAAATAGCATAGAATGAGCAAGGAAAGACGGTAAATCGAGTTAAATGTGTCTAAGGGAGGCATAAAATATGTATATAAATAATGATCATCAACTAGAAATGGCTGCTTTGTAGGTAGTAGGTTCGTGACTTTCAAAAAGTAACCCATTATAGTCATCACCTTCCTCTATAATACCAAGGTATCTATCAGGTTGATGACTAATTCTGCTTGACCTCCTAGGTTCCGAAGGAATAATGACCGTACCAGACGAAGAGGGAACGTTTTCCTTGTCGTCCTTTTCGGTTAGCTCTTGGACTTCATCAAGTTCAAATGTTCCTCCCACTCGTCTTTAGAAATAAAAAACATTTGTCTTCGTGTTTAGTGGTAGAAGTAATAAGCGACGTGATTCCTTACTTTGGGAATCGTCCTACAAAAAGACATTTGTCAGATTTAGGGTGCGATTTTCGTCAGACGTATTCTTAACAAAAGCCTCGCATCCCCAAATTCTCATAAATGACAAATAAGGGACTTTTCCTGTCCATATCTCATATGGAGTCTTGTTTGCCGCTTTAGTCGGGCTTCGATTTAGTGAAAATATTGCAGATAAGATAGCAAACCCCCAAAAATAATCAGGAAGCTCTGTTAGACTCATCATAGATCGAACCATATCTAATAAAGTTCGATTTCTCCTTTCGGATACACCGTTTAATTGAGGTGTTCCAGGAGGAGTCCATTGTGAAACTATACCACAATCTTTCAGGTGTGAATCAAATTCATGGTTCAAGTATTCACCACCACGATCGGATCGTAGTGTTTTAATCTTTTTATTCAATTGGTTTTCTACTTCATTTTGAAATTCCTTGAATTTTTCAAAAGCATCACTTTTATGCCTCATCAAGTAGACATATCCATATCTACTCAAGTCGTCGGTAAAAGTAATGAAGTGGTGATAACCACCTCTAGCTCGGATAGTCATTGGACCGCATACATCCGTATGTATAAGTCCTAATACTTCACTTGCTCGTGTCCTTTTTCCCGTAAAAGGAGCACGAGTCATCTTGCCTAGAAGACAAGATTCGCATACGCCATAAGATTCGTAATCAAATGGTTTGAGTACTTTAGATGAAACAAGTCTCTTTATGCGTCGTTCGTTTATGTGCCCTAAACGACAATGCCAAAGGTATGATTGATTAGGTTCACCTGTTTTGAGCTTCTTGTTTTCTACATGATAGACCTCTTTTGCAATATCTATAACATAAATACCTCCAATAGAAATGGCCTCGCCATAAACCATTTCATTAAAAGCAAAAGTACAACAATTGTTCTTAATGCAAAAAGAAAATCCTTCCATGTCTAACACGGAAATGGAGATAATGTTCTTGGTAAGAGTTGGAACATAATAGCAATTATTTAAATACAACTCTAAACCATTAGGCAAAAGAAGAACGTAGGTTCCCACGGAAACTGCGGCTACCTTAGCTCCATTTCCCATGCGCAGGTCCACGTCACCCTTGGCTAGTGCTTGCACGTCCCTCAGCCCCTGTACATGATTACAAAGGTGAGAACCACAACCGGTATCAAATACCCCAGAAGAGGTACTAGCAAAGTTAATATCTATCATATAGAGTGATGAAAGAATTTTACCTGACGTTGTCACACAACCGTCTTTCTTGTCTTTCAAGTACTTGGGGCAATTGCGTTTCCAATGCCCTTTGCCATTACAATAATAGCCATCCGCCTCCGCGTGTTTGTTTACTTTGGGCTTGGCCTTATAAAAGACCTTGGCCTTTCCCTTGCCGGATTTCTTGAAAAGAGTCTTACCCTTTCCCTTGTCTTTCCTCACCCCAAGGTTCATGTTCTTCATTTTCATGGAAAGAACATCCTTGGGTTCACTCCCACTAGCCTCCATGTCCCTCTCCGCTTGGGTGAGGAGTGCATGAAGTTCATGGAAACTCTTGTCCATGCCATTCATGTTATAGTTCACCCTAAATTGGGTGAACTTAGGTGAGAGTGAATGAAGGATCTTACCCACAACCAAATTCTTCGGAATTTTGCACCCTCGACGCTCTAAGGTGTCCGCGTACTCAACCATTTTGAGCACGTGTGGGCCAACTTTTTGGCCCCTTTGAAGCTTAGTGTCAAAGAATTTCGTAATTGCCTCATATGGAACAATTTGAGGGGCTTGCGAAAACATCGAAGTGATCCTCGTGAATATCGCATATGCATTGAGAGAGATCAATTGGAGTTTGAGTTTGGGTGAGATTGACCAAATCAAGACATTCTTGACGTCATTAGCAACCTTCAAATAAATGTCATATTCGGCCCGAACCACCGCGGACGATCTTGGCGCGGGTTCGGTGGGGGGCTCTTCAACCAAGTAGCGAAGCACGTTATCGGATAACGCGGCGCTCTTGATCGTAGATTCCCATTCAACGAAGTTACTTCCGTCATCCTTAAGGACACACTTGTCCATGACGGACCTCAACCATGAGTCTTTACCCAAGGATGCAACGATTGATGATGTTGACATTATGCGAATATGGTAACTACAACATAAAGAAATATATAAACATTCATTGTTAATTTACTTGAAAAACATTTTAACAAGTTTAGCATTCATATAATTACCTCTCACTAAATTATATAAATGATTCCAAGACCTATTTTTTTAAATAAAAATAGTCATCGCATGCTACTTTTACCTAGAAATGGTAAGTCGTTATTTGACTAATTCTACCCTTAGAACTCTTGGTTGACGGATTTCAACTAAATCCATCTCCTAGTCCCAAGATAACGCTTATCTCGTTAAGTCCAATCCAATTTTAGCTTGTGATCGTATCACCCTACTTACCCGAGGTAAAAAGGGACCCACGAGCGTGGTAGCCCTAATGAACACGGGATTCATAGGTGTTATTAATTGGTAAGGCTACTCTCAATTTTTCAAACATGTGAGAGATCTTGTCAATTTAGTTATTAATTCCCTATAAGTGAACTAAGTCGGTGAATTGTGAATAACGTTGATGACAATAACGGTACTAAAATGCATGTGTGACATTTTTGGCCTTAGCTGAAATAAGGCAAGCAATCAAAGCAACAATAAAATCCTAGTATGGCACCTAGCTATCACAATTAACTAAGTTCTCAATTCGGACAACTCCGTGGTCCCTTTCCTCTTCACTTTGAAATAAAACACCTCCAAATGGAGCCGTACTTGATGGGAGTCACCGTCTTCATAAAAATCCTTACAAATATACAAATATACAAATTCCTATTATACATTTATTCTATAAAATAAAATTATTAAATTATACAAACCGGCGATACGAGATCGCAATAAAATTACAACCAAACCGTTATTCCCTTACATTACGGGTAATAACGATTAAAAATATAACTAGGCCATACTAGGTACAAACTTTGCATAAAATATTAAATAAATGACATTCATTCATTCAAACATAAATAAAATAAATTGCTGCAAAATTCATGCCAAAATCGTCCTACAATTCATTCATGCTCATAGTAGCTCGATTTTTTCGGGATTTATTGATTTTTAACCATTAAAAATCACTATCAACTTTTAAATCTCATTTAAATTCAAACTAATTAACTAAACTGATTTAGAACTCAAAAATTTTGTTGGTCATTAATTAAATCGATTTGATTTCATTTGCTAAATATTATGGTTTAATCATAACGGTTATGAAATAAAACCAAAATAAAATATAAACATCATAAAAATTGAAACCAAAAATTTTGTACATTCTGGAACAATTCCAGGAACTATAAAAATAAAAAAATATTTGCTCAAAAATTTAAATTAATTTTATGAACAAATAGCTTTGTATTTAATGGTTTTATCAAATAAAAACATTAGATATAGTAAAACAGTGAAACAAATTATGAAATTTCACCAAGAGTATCAAAATCAGAATGTCAAATGTAAAAAAAAAAACTTCTTCAAGCCCAGGAAAGGGCCCCGTTTTCGTTTCAATTTTCATGAACAGTATAATCGCTATTATCGACTTTTATCGTATAAAAATCAATGAAACATTGAATACATAAGTAAAAGTCACGAAATTTTACATACAATATGTAAGAAATGCATGTGAGATCATATTAAAATTTCATGGCAAGAATCAACATGCAACTATTTTTAGTTAACTTTTAACTCATAAAATGCATGTTAACTCGGTTTAAACGCCAAAAATCAAAATAAATAGCACATTAATCCCTAAAATCACGAAATTTAACCACAAACATTTTGAGGTCAGTAGGTATACATGCACCAAAAAGTTTCGTCAGAATCGTATTTTAACTCAAAATCTTTGATTTATTAGTTATCTTATAACTTTAATAAAAATGTCCAAAATGAACATGCATGCTACAAGCTAGCTCTGATACCACATGAAAGTCCATAGAACTTAATTAGAATCCTCTAATTAGTTGCTAAATTACTTGTTAATTTAGTATTTAATGATCTATGTAACATGCATGCAAATATAAAGACATTTATATAAAGGAAGAAATTTCCTCACATTGATATGGAAAATATAAGGGCAAAACAAGAACTCCTTCTTGTTGTTCTTGAGCTAATAATATGGATGAACACAAATAATCTCCAAAGTAGAAGATCTCCTCTAAGTTGCACCAAGATTAATCCAAATAATCTACACTTATCATTAACTAGATAATAAGATAGATATTATTCTACTAATATTATGACTATATTACTACACTAGTAATACTTAGTAAATATTAGTATTTGAGAATTTATAGTGAGAAGAAGAGTTTTAGAGAGAAGTATGACAATTGCACAAAATGAAGTAAGTATAAAATGAACACAAAATGCTCATTATATAGGCCATTTGGCCGGTCCTTGTAGTCCACATTTGGACTATTATTTTGTTCAATTTGATCACATGCATTAGAGTGGAGTGTTGTAGAAAAGATGATGATTGTTTTATACTTGTTATGTCACTTTCAAAAGGTAACTAAGGAGTATAAACATGAACAAAAATCATCACCCTTGTAACTACTTCATAACCAGCCCTCTTGGCTTAGTTAGATCCATTTTGATTTTTGATATTTGTCTCACAAATACTTATTGATCATATGGTTAATTATCTTGTATAATTAAGTGTTAATTTGATCATATAACAATTATATGACTCAATTAAATAAATAATATGTACTTAACATTTTAAGTAATATTTTACCATTATATCAATATATAATGGGTCCCACAATGCTTAGTTAATTTATTTTACAACTCTTTGTAAATATAATTAACTAATTACCTCTATCTCAAAACCTCAACTAATTTAGTAATTTAACGATTAATTACTAAGTTAAATCTTATTTAATCGTATTAAAATAAGATATAAATTTATTAGTCAATTATCGCATAATTGAAAAATAAGCTTAATCGAATTTGAGTTCTTAACTCAATTTCTAACAATTAACTCTCGTACATATCGAATATATGTAATGTACTAATTAACTGTATCGTATACAAATAATTAGTTACTATTTGGATTTCATCCTTTAGGTGTGACCGAAAGGGATCAGTTGATCACCGCCGTCAAACGACAATAACGTCAAACTCTAGTCAGCCAACCGTTATTGATTTACGTTAATCAACTGACTAATCATATATATAGTCAATAAATATCCCAATTATATTCCTTAATAAGATTCAATATGTGGCGCACTATTGTGGAGGACACCTACTCCAACATGTTATGCATGTATTACCTGTTGATCTTTGTGCCGAGTTTCGAAAGTTGAGTTTGGAATTGGTAGAGCGTGGGTTTGTGCATGTTGGTGCTATGACTGCCGAACCTGTGTTTCTCCGTGAAATCCGCGAAAGCCAAGTTGATGATCTTACCTACAAGTCTATCCAAGCCAAACTTCTTGAAGGTAAAGGTAAAGATTTCAAGTTTGATGATGAAGGTGTTCTTCGCTTCCATGGCCGCTTATTTGTTCCTAATGCTCTTGATTTGAGGAAGCGAGTTCTTGATGAAGCTCACCTTTCCCCTTATTCTATTCACCCCGGAGGTGATAAGATGTACAAGGATTTGAAGCTACAGTTTTGGTGGCCGAACTTGAAGGGTGATGTGGTATCTTATGTTGGAAGGTGTTTGACTTGCCAACATGTGAAGATTGAACACAAGAGGCCCGGTGGATTGCTACAACCTTTGGATATTCCACTATGGAAGTGGGAATCTATTTCTATGGATTTTTTTATGGCTTTGCCGAGAACCTTTTGAGGTAAAGATGCCGTTTGGGTTGTTGTTGATCGGTTGACCAAGTGTGCTAGATTTATTCCGATCAAAGAAACTTGGAGTTTGGACCGTTTAGCGAAAGCTTATGTTGATGAAATTGTTAGATATCATGGCGTTCCTATGGAGATTATATCCGACCGAGATCCGAGATTCTGTTCGAGATTTTGGAAAGCTTTGCAAGAGGCCATGGGTAGTAAGTTGTTGATGAGTACTGCTTTTCATGCCGCTACGGATGGTCAGACTGAGAGGACTATTCAGACTTTAGAAGACTTGCTTAGGGCTTGTGCTCTTGACTTCCAGTCTAGTTGGGAAAAGAGTCTACCGTTGGTGGAGTTTTCTTAAAACAACAGTTATCATGCATCTATCAAGATGGCTCCATATGAAGCTCTTTATGGAAGGAAATGTCGGAGTCCTATATGTTGGAATCAATTGAGTGATGTTCGTGATTTAGGCCCCGATGTTCTTGTTGAAACCATTGATAATGTGAAGGTCATTCGTGATAGAATGAAAGCCGCTCAAGACCGTCAAAAGTCTTATGCCGATATCCGAAGAAGGCCTTTAGAGTTTGAGGTGGGAGATAAAGTGTTCTTGAAGGTATCTCCAATGAAGGGTGTTAAACGGTTTGGTGTTAAGGGTAAACTGAGCCCGAAGTACATTGAACCCTTTGATATTGTGAAAAGGATTGGTGTCGTTGCTTATAAGTTGGATTTGCCCCCGAATTTGGCTAAGGTTCATGATGTTTTCCATGTTTCTCAATTGAAGAAGTATGTTAGTGATCCAAGCCATGTCTTTCAAGTTGAAATGCCCGAGCTTGAACCGAATTTATCTTTTGAAGAAAAGCCGATCCGCATCCTAGATCGCAAGGATAGAAAGTTGAGAAGTAAAGTAGTTCCTTTAGTGAAAGTCTTGTGGAGAAGTGCTAATGTCGAAGAAGAGACTTGGGAAACTGAAGCTTTTATGCGTAGTAAATATCCGAGTCTATTCGAGTAAGGTATCTTTCTTTTCCTCAAGTTTCGAGGGCGAAACTTTTTAAAAGGTGGGGTGATTGTAACACCCGGAAATGTACCCTATTTTTCTAGTAAAAATATTTTACGGTTACTTTTCAGTGAATTATAGTTGTAATCGTAAATTTAATTTTCCGAGGCGAATTTAGAATTTCCGAGTTCGTATTTGGAATTTCCGCGAGATTCCATGAGAATACCGTCTTAAGGCGAGTTTGACTTTCCTTGACTTTTTCCTTCATATTCCACTCACTCCTTTAACCTATTTCATTCATTCAACACAAACCAAAACCCTTACTTCTTCCTTAAGCAAATATCAAAAACCTTACCTCCATAATCTTTTCAATCTTAGAATTCTCATAACTCATTCGTTCCTTGCTAGAATTCACGTAAGTTCGTCTCATTCTTCTCCTCTTACCTTCCTCTATCCGTATTGATATTAAAATCATTGTCTTTCTCGCTTTTCAATCTTTCTGTCTTTCTCAAGATGAATTTTATTCATCTTTTATGATCTATTTGTAGGTGGTGACCTCCAAGATCCCGACAAAGACTATTTTCTAATTGAAGAGGAGCTTGACGATTAGTGAAGACGCTTAAAGGTAACGGTGAAGGGTTACTCGATATCATTTACGTGTTTTATGTGATTTCTAGGATAGAAACCGTATTTAGATTATGGTTAGTATGCTTAGGACTTGTGTTGTTGTTGATGGATTTTGTTAGTTGTTAATTGATATGAGAATTGATGATTTGTGGTGATAAATGAGGAGTTTGTTGTTGATAACATGTTGATTTTTGATCGTACTTGAATCCCGTGAAGGACGCAGGCTGCATCGTGGGACGCAGGCTGCGTCGTAGGACGCAGGCTGCGTCGTGGTGACGCAGGCTGCGTCACACGCTGCCAACAGAAATTTTCCTGCACTGACCCCTTTTCGTAAAATGATCATATCTCCTTCGTTACTTGCTTGTTTTGGGCGTGTGACATCTCGTTCGAACCGTAAGAGGATAAGATATCACCTCCATTTGGAATTTCTGCATTTGCATGTCTAGAACTCTAGTTATGACCGTTTGAAGTGGACCCTTGTTTTCGTTGGTTTCCAAACAACGTTGTTTTGGAGAGGTGATCTATGTTTTTATTCATTATGCTTCATAAACTTGTTCTAATGCTTATGTATCATGTATTGACTCATGTTTATCATATTTAAACTTATATGATTCCCTATTCTCATGTTTTGTGACGGTTTTTGGTATGTTCCCACTTTGAGTCGGTTTTTTTTTACAAATGATACGGTTTGAGCACTATTTTGTCTTGTGCTTTGTACTCTCATTCCCTTGGCTACCTTCCCGTTCGTAAGGCTGGAATGTCGGAACGGAGAGGTATCCTACTGCTTAATTGCATGTGTTAGTGGGCATACGACGACGTTGTTGGGAGTTGAACGCTATGCATTGATCGACCCGGCCGTCAAATGTTGTGTACTTGCGAGGTTGTGTTATTTGCATGTAGCGTACCGCTTGTTATGAGGCTTGTGCTCTTTTCCGCCTCTTTCGTGAATTGATCTACCGAATTTGGGGTACTCGGCGTCTAGTGTAAGACCGAGTCTTGGATGCGAAAAGTTTATCGCATGTCGAACCGGAAAATGTGATTTCGGGATTCTGGCCAGATTTAGACTAGGACCGGGTATTATTATCGGCGTGCTACCAGGAGGAAATTAGTCTACATATACGAAATGTTGATCGTGTATGAGTTCAGGGAAATGCTTATCCCGTGGATGCCTGTTAATCATACTTGCCATGTACACGGTGCTAGTGCGTTTCATTTACCGTGAGAGATGTCGTTTTGTGTCGTCGTTCTTGAATGCGTGATTTCATGATATTATTCATGGTCAATGCATGATTGGGCACCGTCTATGTATTGGGTTGTTTGAATGGATGATAACATGATGGATTTATTCATGGTCATTGCATGACTTGGCATGGTTTGATTGTCGAGTCTCAATCTTATCAAACTTATACCGCTAACGGTGAGATGCAAGCCCTAGTGAGCGTATTCGGTTGCCTAAGAGTGTCTTCCCCGAGTCTTTGTATAACATGATGGATTCGGATTTGTAACCATATGCACTTATCATTATATCTCGTATTGCCTATCTATCCTTATCGTATCCACATGTATATCTATATATGCATGATTTTACTTTTGTATTTCCTTGGATGTACGTTTAATGTGATATGGCTGGGTGAACCCGGAGTTACTCCCCACTGACTGTGGCATTCATGTTTTTCATGGATGAACAGGTTGCTTGCATGGATGGCTTTTTGCTTATGCTATTTTGGGTTCGGGTGTGAGCTAGCGGGCGTTGTCCCTGGAAGTTTCACCTCTAGACGATTTTAGCTAGTTTTGCTAAACACTTGTTCTTTGCTAACATTTTGAGAGACCCCGTCTCTTTGTTATATTCCGCACTTAGTTGTAATATTTTGACACTCCTCGTATTATATATCTTGCATGTATAAAAGTTTTTAAAATACCGTATTTCCGCATAATATTTCGCATGCTTGTATGTTTTATACTTCCGCATTCGCGAGGGTTGTCACAATATAGAGCCTAGTTCTCATAATAATGGATCGAGCACGGTATCCCGACACATTAACTGGGGGCTCGATCAATCGCAATCATTCCATTAGCCATATCTGCAGCAAGGAAAAAGAATAAGTCTCCAAAAAAAAAGAGAAACAAAGAAAAAGACAAAAAAGAGAAAGACAAAAAACAAAAAAGACGAAAACAAAAAGAGAAAACAAAAAAAAAACGAAAAAAGACAAAAAGAGAAAGAAAGAAAGAGAAAAGAAAGAGTTCTCTACTGCAAGACAATAGAACTACCAAAGTATGGAAATTCCCGATTCGCCTTTCTATTATCTAGGCCAAGAATGATCTCTCCTAGACAAAGGCACGTTGGGGTCTTGCGCAGCTCCATTTGTTCTACCAGATTCAAGAAAAAAGGGACCCCCTCATCTCTTTATCAACATGGCATTGCAAGATATATCAATGCAAAAGGCAGAATCCAAACGCTCTACGCCTCGCAGCATAGGATATAGTAGGGTCCCCCCTATTTATGAATCAATTAACAAAATCTTCCATACGGACACCTTTCGAGGTAACATAACGGTCTACCTCAGCCTTGGTCAACCCAAGAAGGTCTCTAAATTTATTCTTATACCCTTGGGACCTAAGAGATATAGCTGGTGCATCTTCAGGATCCCACCCTCCAATGGCAGCTATTTTCTTAGGAAAGGGACAAATATCGCTTCCAAGAAAGGCGAAAACATGCAAATTTGGGTCCCAGTACTCAAGACAAGCATCCAGGAAAGGCCTCACAACCTTTACCAATTTTAGGCTCAAAATCGATCCCAAATTGAAAGCACCCACATCGTGTTTCTCTACATTGGTGAACTCGTTGGTCCACTCCTTAAGACGGTTCTCGAAAGCATCCATGATTGTGAAAGTTTTGTTGTTTTAGAGAGATTTTTGTGATTGACTTATTTTAGACGAAGGAATCATATGAGTAATAGCTTCCTCCAAATGTCTATTTATACTATTCGCGTTATCCCAATTCCAATCAAGGACAGAAGAATTATATGAGTAATAGCTTCCTCGACATGACTTATGATAAAAGCTCTTGTTGCACTTCTTCCCCAAGTCCTTTGTCCTGGTTTCCAGCTTTGGATCGTTCCGAATTTACGTCCAAATATAACTTTCTATTCCTATAGGATATGGATTCGGTAACACGCCAATATTCAATAATATTAGATTTCCTAATCCTGGTCGGGTTCGCTTTTCGAGACGGAATCCGACATTGCCGCCAAACAAGCACATTTACTCATTTTATTTCATTTCATTCAAGGAAATCATTTCTAAACATTTTCTACATTTTATTTACAAACTTACATTTCTTTTAAAAAATTTCTTATTTTAGAGGATAGCCCTCCCTACCGTCCGATCATTTTTGCACATTCCATTTTCGTTTTGCGCCAATTTAAACCACCAATATGCTACATGTAAATTATGTGATTTCTATCTATGTGATTTCCATGTAATTTTCGGCAGTATGACGGCAGAAACCGTCATCTACCAAACCTATTTTTTAAAACTAACTTGCAGGAACAAGAGTACCCAACAGTAAAGGTCCTCGGACCATCAAATACAATCAGAAGAAGCATGCATATCAAACTGGGGGCTCTCGCCTAAAATAAAAATCCCAAAATCCGAAACTGGGGCTTTCGCCCAAAACAAAGTCAATATATACAAAAACAAGCCAAAATGTACAAGTCAAACAACAAAATGCAGCTAATCCTCATCACCATCCAGCATGGACATGGTCACCTCGAGAGCGGTAATCTCGGCATCCATAGCCTTCAGCTCCCTCAACAGACGAGCTGTCTCCTCCCGAGACTCCGCCAACTCCCGCTCAAGGTCCCTCTGTGAAGGAAATGCCTCATTTCAGACACTTTATTTCAAAAATACAACAGAAAATGAAAAGGGAATGAGAGGTTCATACCTATCGATCCCAGCCACCTACGAGTGCCTCAACAGCTGTAGCCCGCAGCCGGTTGGCCACCCTCCACAACGCGACGTGCTGAGACGGTGCCACCTGCATTCAAGTTCAGGTAGTGGTCAAAATCAAAATGCTTTCTGCAGCAGGAGTTCACCCAAGGGGCCTTGATGATCAAGCCACAAACAAGGCAAACCTGACCCCAAGGACCCCTCAGATGGAAGCTCGAGTTACAAGGTCCAAACAACAAGCTATGACAAGCCAAGATCAAGCCAGGACAAGCCACACCAATGAGGAAGACAGTCCAGGGCTCATCAACCCATGCCAAGCCCCAACACAACCCACATTACCCACACAAGACAGAAACAAAACCATTCAGGCCCAGGCAGACCAATCAACAAACCCTGCAGCTAGGAGGTACACCAGGGCATCCCAACCACCCCCACCATGGCCTACCATCAAGTCAACCCTCTAAGCTACAAGTTTGCCAAGGACAAACCCTTTTGAAGTCTAGCAAAAACTCATGAAACAGACACCCCAAGCTAGAGTCCAGTGAGCAGCATAGCAGAGGCAGTACATGTTCAGATGAGGTTTCCTTTTGTCTAAGTCAACTTGTCTTCATCCAAGGCAGGTTTATCTAAGTTCTAATAAGAGTAGAGAGTCCCAAGAAGGAGCAAAACACCCAGGCAAAGCAACAAGACAACAAGAACAACAGATTTCCATTTCAGGAAAAACTCCAAAACTGCTTTATTTGCTTTTTGATTCAGTCTGTTTTGTGTTTTGTGTCTGAACTTTATAGTTGTTGAGCTCGTCCTATTGTGAGGCTCTTAATTAGTGTCAGTAGTAGTAGTTTGAACCCTAAGCTGGCCCTTGGATGATCTGTACATCCAATGGCTCACAAGATATCAGCCTCTCTATATAAGGAGGTCTTGTATGTTTGTTTCAGTTAGACTTTTATGAATGAATGAACTTTGAGAAATCCCTCAAATCTATCAAACTTGTGCTAAGAGCTGTAGTTTGAAACAAGCCTGATACATCTTCAAGGTGTTTGATCAGTGCCTTGTCTTGTGAGTCAAGTTATATCTGTGCCTTGCTGTGGTTAACTTGCTTGCTGTTGAGTCTAGTCTAGGGTGTTTGTGCTTTGCTGTAACACTTGAAAATTGTCTCTAAAACCAGTCTTTGAGTCCTTTCTCTTGTGCCTTGCTGTAGAGGAGTGTCTCTAAGTCATATCCCTTGAGTTTTCAGCTAAACAATTCACCCTCTCTAAAACAACATCCATTTGTTACTTAACATTGTTCTCAGTTTGAGTCAAACTAATCAAGTTTCCTTAAAACTTGTAAGCCTTAGTAGTTTACACTCCAAATTGGTTATCAGAGCTTTGGTTGAGAGTCTTAGTGAGTTCATTTTCCCTAACTACATTTAAAAACACAAAAATAGCCCAATGAGTGAAGAGAGACTGGCAGGAGTAGAAGCAAGGATGGAGGATCTGGCTGGGATTGTAACCACCCTAACCAGAACCCTGGACCAGGTAATAGGCAACCATTTGCTTGCTGGAGGAAGAGGCAGAGGACGTGGAAGAGGCCAAGGAGGAGGCAGAGGAAGGCCACCTGATGATGAAGAGTATCCAGACTCAGATGACTCAACAAGAAGCAGAGCTTCCATCCACAGGCACATAGACAAGCATCTTAAGGTAGATATCCCTGAGTTTTCTGGTAGTCTTAATCCTGATGATTTGTTAGAATGGCTTAAGAGAAGTAGAAAGGATCTTTGAGTACAAGGGATATAATGATTCCAAGTCTTTTAAAGTAGCCATCCTTAAACTGAAAGGGTATGCTTCCCTTTGGTATGAAACTATGAAAGGGTTAAGGGCTAGGGAAGGTAAAGAACCCATCAAGTCTTGGACTAAACTGAAAAAGAAACTGTTAGACAAGTTTGTTGCTAAGGATTACACCCAGGATCTGTTTATCAAGTTGTCTAAGTTGAAACAAGGAGACAAACCTGTTGAATCTTATCTGAGGGAGTTTGAACAACTCACCTTACAATGTGATATAAATGAGAAACCTGAGCAAAGGATTGCTAGGTACTTAGAGGGTCTAGATAAGAACATTGCTAACAAGGTTAGGATGCAACCTCTGTGGTCATTTGATGATGTTGTCAACTTATCTCTGAGAATTGAAAAGATAGGGAAGACTAAGCCTGTTACACCAAAACCTGCTAGGCCTTTTCAAACCAGCCCTTATAGTGGGATGAGAACCATGGATACCCCTAGGACAGCACCCCCACCTACCTTAGACAAGGGAAAGGGCATCATGGGTCAAAAGCCAAGCACTTCATTGACTGAGAACAGAATTAGGTGCTTCCAATGTCAAGGCTATGGACATTTCAGGAAGGATTGCCCTTCTAAGAAGACCTTAACTATAATGGAGGTTGAGGCTTGGGAGAAAGAAGGTCTAGTTGAATATGAAAGGGATGAGCCTGAGGTTGAAGAAGTGATGAGTGAGGAAGAAGAGTCTAGTCAGGAGGCAATAGTGGCACTCCCTGACACAGGCCACAGCTTGGTCCTATGGAGAGTAATGCATTCACAACATATACCATTGGAGGAGGATCAAAGGTCCCTCATTTTCAGAAGCAGATGTACCATACAAGGGAGGGTTTGTAACCTTATTATAGATAGAGGTAGTTGTACCAATGTGGCCTCTGTTACTATGGTTGATAAGCTGAAGTTGAGCACTCAAGAACACCCTCATCCCTATAAGTAGAGATGGTTGAGTAAGGGAGCAGAGGTTAAGGTGGATAAGCAATGTATGGTCCCTTTCTCCATTGGAAGTGTGTACAAGGATGAAGTATTGTGTGATGTGGTTCCAATGGATGTCTGTCACTTGCTATTAGGAAGGCCATGGGAGTTTGATAAAAGCTCCATACACCAAGGAAGAAGCAACACCTATTCTTTCAAGTATGGGAGCAGGAAGGTGACATTAGCCCCCTTACCACCACATCAGAAGAGCTATGGAAGTCCTAGTATGGCTGAAGATTTTAGTGGAGTCTTGTTTCTGTCTGAGTCAGCAATGGTCAAAGAGTGTAGTGAAGAGCAACCTATATTAATGGTTCTATCAAAAGAAGTTCAGGAAGAGGAGTCTAAGGTAATCCCTGCAGAAGTTAAGCCCCTCATTGATCAGTTCAAGGAAGTGTTTCCAGAGGAACTTCCTGATGGCTTACCCCCTTTGAGAGGGATTGAACACCAGATAGACCTTGTGCCAGGGTCTGTACTACCTAATAGACCAGCATATAGGTGTGATCCCAAGGCTACACAAGAGCTGCAGAAACAAGTTGGAGAGTTGATGAGTAAAGGGTTTGTAAGGGAGTCATTGATGACAGAAGTGCTTAGGCCTTGCCTAGGAAGATTTGTGGTGGTATACTTTGATGATATCCTCATCTACATCCAGAGCAAGGATGATCATTTGAGGCATCTTGAGGCTGTGTTTGACATACTTAAGGAGAGTAAGCTCTTTGGGAAGCTTGAGAAATGCACCTTCATGACTGAGGAAGTCAAATTTCTAGGATATGTGGTATCTGGTAGAGGCATTTCAGTTGATCAAAATAAGATCATTGCAGTGCAGTCTTGGCCTATCCCTAAGAACATTACAGAAGTGAGAGGGTTTCATGGCCTAGCCTCTTTCTATAGGAGGTTCATTAAAGATTTTAGCACTATTGCAGCACCCCTCACTGAATGTATGAAGAGAGGAGAGTTCACTTGGACTGAGAATGCCTTGCAGGCTTTCAAACACATGAAGAAGCTCTTGTGCAGTGCACCTATCCTCAGGTTACCAAACTTTGATTGCCTATTTGAGGTTGAGTGTGATGCAAGTGGAGTGGGGATTGGAGCTGTCCTCATCTAAGAGAAGAAACCTGTAGCCTACTTTAGTGAAAAGCTAAGTGGTGCCAAGCTGAACTATTCTACATATGATAAAGAGTTCTATGCTCTTGTCAGAGCTCTAAGACATTGGAGTCATTACCTGAAGCCCAAGCCTTTTGTCCTACACTCTGATCATGAGGCATTGAAGTACATAGGAGGCCAGCATAAGCTCAGTCATAGGCATGCTAAGTGGGTGGAGTTCCTACAGTCATTCACCTTTTCTAGCAAATACAAAGAAGGCAAGCAAAATGTGATGGCTGATGCTTTGTCTAGGAGGTACACTCTGCTATCAACCATGGAGCAAAGGGTCCTTGGCTTTGAGTTCATGAAAGATATGTATCAGGAAGATCCAGACTTTGCAGAAGATTGGTTAGCACAGAAAGAGGGAACAAGGACCATTGATTCACCCTACACTCTGCAAAATGGATTCTTGTTCAAAGGAAACAAGCTGTGTGTTCCCAGAGGATCTTATAGGAGTCTATTGATCAAGGAGGTACATGGAAGTGGCCTTGGAGGACACTTTGGGGTTCAGAAAACTGTGGACATACTACAGGATCAATTCTACTGGCCTAAGATGATGGGGGAAGTCCAAATAGTGCTCAGAAGGTGTGGAGTTTGTCAAAAGGCCAAGAGTTCTTTTCAAGCAGGACCTTACACTCCCCTACCAGTCCCATGTAGGCCTTGGGAAGATGTAAGTATGGATTTCATAGTGGCATTACCTAGGACATCAAGAGGGAAAGATTCTATCATGGTGGTTGTGGATAGGTTCAGTAAGATGGCACATTTCATTGCTTGCAAGAAGACTGAGGATGCTGTGAGTGTAGCAGAGCTATACCTTGATGAGGTGGTGAGGTTACATGGAGTTCCAAGGACTATTGTGTCTGACAGAGACACAAAGTTTATGAGCCATTTCTGGAGAACATTGTGGAAGCTGCTTAACACTAGGTTGTTGTTTAGTACCTCCCATCATCCTCAAACTGATGGCCAAACTGAGGTGACCAACAAGACCTTGGGAAGGATCTTGAGGTGTATAGTCAGCAAATCTCTCAAGGATTGGGACTTGAAGTTGGCTCAAGCAGAGTTCTCTTTCAATAGAGCTCCATCAGCAGCCACAGGCCACTCCCCCTTTGAAGTGGTCTATGGTACTAACCCCTTAATGCCTTTGAGTTTGTCTAATGTGTGCAGGTCAGAGATCCACTATGATGCCAAGAAGAGGGTGGAACAAATGCTAAAACTCCATGAATCAGTCAGAAAACAAATTGAGAAAGCTAATGATCTATACAAGAAGAATGCCAAGGTTCCTAAGACCAAGAAAGACTTTGCACCAGGAGACCTAGTATGGATCAACCTAAGGAAAGAAAGGTTCCCTTCTAAGAGAAAGAACAAGCTAGAGCCAAGAGCAGATGGTCCTTTTCAAGTCATAGAGAAGATAGGTCCTAATGCCTACAGAATTGATCTACCAGGAGAGTATGCAGTCCATGGGACATTCAATGTTGGAGATCTTAGTCCTTTCTTTGAAGACTCTGAGGGAGAGGAAGACACAGGCTTGAGGTCAAGCCCTTTTCAACCTGGGGAGGCTGCAGCAGGAGCTCACCCAAGGGGCCTTGATGATCAAGCCACAAACAAGGCAAACCTGACCCCAAGGACCCCTCAGATGGAAGCTCGAGTTACAAGGTCCAAACAACAAGCTATGACAAGCCAAGATCAAGCCAGGACAAGCCACACCAATGAGGAAGACAGTCCAGGGCTCATCAACCCATGCCAAGCCCCAACACAACCCACATTACCCACACAAGACAGAAACAAAACCATTCAGGCCCAGGCAGACCAATCAACAAACCCTGCAGCTAGGAGGTAGGGCTGAGCAAAAACATCCGATTATCCGAATCCGATTCGAATCCGATCCGATATCCGACAAAAAAAACGGATATTCGATCCGAATTTCACTTCGGATACGGATATCCGATCCGAATAATTCGGATATCGGATCGGATACGGATAATGCTTTTAAAAATTTCGGATATCCGATATCCGATAGTTTGTGATCGGATATCGGATATCCAATCGGATATCCGATATCCGATATCCGAATTTTAGCTATTATTTGAAATCTAAAAAGTAGAAACCTACGTATTACTTACCTAAGTCAGTAAGTCACTACCTCATTATTCATTAAACATGTAACCCTAAAAATTACAAATCAGCCGCAATATTACACTTACCTTTCTTCTCTCTATCTCTTCCCTAATCCCTACTCCATTTTCTTTGTTCCTCCATTTTCATTTGCTTTTTTTTTACTCTTCTTCAAAGACGGTCAGATCTAAGCATTCTTCAGGTATTTACTCTCTTTATTTAGTTATTTTTTAATTAATTGATGTTTATTTAAACTTTAATATGTTTTCTTCTTCAAACTTTTCTTATTTGATCCTTGTACTCAAATCACGCATTCACGCAATCTCAGTCGACTGAGTACTCAAATCTCAAACTTTTATACAATATTTTCTTTAATCTTGGTAATCAATCACATATTAGTAGATACGTTGATTAAAATGGGACAAATTGAGTATTTTATTAGAATTTATTAATTCCGTTTGTTGTTATCGTAGCTTGGATCATTGTATGTTTGGTGTGTGTAAATGGATGCCATGTACCAAAGTTATAGGTCATTGCCATAGTATTGATGCCCTGTACACATTTTTGTGTGATGTGCTTAGAAATTGGTAACTAGTTTATGTACATGTTCATATTATAGGTGAGTACAATATCCAAAACCTTATGAAAAAAGCAAGGCTTTGTTTGTATTTCTAAGCAAGGATTTCGTAAACTTCAGGAAAGGTAAAATGAATTGTTTATGGGTGAACCTCTGTGTGTTTATTGACTGAAGGTTCAGTAAAAGATGAGACATCTATTTAACGTCTCAAAATCACATTTCGTAGTTGTGCATCTCGTATGAAACTGTATTTGTTTTACTGGCACGTGTTTAGTTTTATCTGTTTTACTGGCACGTGTATCAGTGTATGTGTGTTGTGCGGCTCTGCGCATAGAAGGATATAAAAAATCATTAAGCTAATTATTTTGTTTACTTTTTTGTAGTACGCTAAATGGCATCTTCCTCTTCAAAAGCAAGTGCAACAAATGAGAGCCCTTTGGATTCAATTAATGAGGACGCTGTGGAGGGCACGGAAAGTACACCAGGAGATCCCCCAGAAACAATAGAACGAGGTAGAAAAAGGCGTAGGGAAAGTACATCTTCAGATCCCGCTACTACTACTGCTGGAGCTGTTCCAAAAAGCAGAAAAAGGTCTTGGGTATGGGGTCACTTTACTTCTTTTACTAATAAAGATAATCAAGTCCGTGCTTTGTGCAAGTATTGTCTTAAAGATGTTTGTGGTGATTCTGGAAGTGGTACAACTGTTATGGCCAATCATCTTTTAAGGTGTCCAAGCTATCCACCCAATGTTAATAAAGCACAAAGCCTTCTCGCCATGCAAAGTGACATTACTACAAAAAGCACTAGTGTCAGTGTTGGTGATTCTACAGTAGAGAAAAAAGGTAGACTTGAAATTTGGAAATTTAATCAAAACGACACTAGGATAGCTTTAAGTAAAATGATAATAATGGATGAGAGACCTTTTAGGACTGTTGAACATGATGGTTTTAGATTACTTATGTCAGTTGCTTGTCCCCATTTTTTGATTCCCTCCCGCTGGACCGTTGCTAGAGACTGTTATAGTATGTATTTAGAAGAAAAAAATAAACTCAAGACATACTTTAGCAAACTTACTTCTCGTATATGTCTCACCACCGATACTTGGACATCTTGTCAAAACTTAAGCTATATGTGTCTCACTGCCCACTTTATCGACCAAAATTGGATTTTACACAAAAAAATCATCAACTTTTGTCCCATCGTTGGTCATACCGGTGAGATTATTGGTAAAGCAATTGAGAATTGCTTGATTGAATGGGGGATTACCAATAAAGTGCTGACTATAACAGTTGATAATGCTAGTTCAAATGACGTTGGTGTTGAGTACTTGAGGGAAAGACTAGTTTCGTGGAATGGGGCGGTTTTGGAGGGGAAATATTTGCAAATGAGGTGTGCTGCCCATATTCTCAGTCTCACTGTAAGGGAGGGTTTAAAAGAATCAGATGATTCAATTTTCAGAGTTCGTAATGCGGTGAGGTTTGTTAGATCTTCCCCTGCTAGATTACTCAAGTTCAATGTCTGTGTGAAAAAAGAGCAAATTATTTCTGATCGACATCTTTGTTTAGATGTTGAAACTAGGTGGAATTCCACCTATTTAATGTTGGATAGTGGTATAGTCTATCGTAAAGCTTTTCTTAAACTTGAAACTTCCGATGGTGGGAAGTTCAGAACTGAGTTGGAAAAAAATCGTGGTGTTCCCGGGGACATGGACTGGGAGCGCATTGTTGCTCTCCTGCCCTTTCTTAAGATTTTTTATGATGCTACTCTTAGACTTTCTGGCTCATTATATGTCACAACAAATGTTTATATACAAGAGGTTGTTGGTGTTGGTTTAATGATTAAAAAAAATGTGAAAGTACTGATGTTGGTGTGCGTTCAATGGCTATTAGCATGAAGCGGAAACATGACAAATATTGGGATAATGTTGATAAAGTCAACATATTGTTGTATATTGCTGTTATTCTTGATCCTAGACGTAAAATGCAGTATGTAAATTGGGCAATTAATCAACAATATGACACTGTCAAATCTGAAAAGTTGCGTTCTATGGTGGTGGAAACTTTAAATTCTTTGTATGCACATTATTCTTCTTCTCAAAACACAAATGTTCCAAGTCCTACACAAAATCAAGGGGATGTCGATGTTGTTGAGGGTGATGACATGGATTGGCAAGATATGGTTGAATCCCAATTTGAAAAAGATGTCAGCTTTGAAGTATCTTTTGATAATAAGACTGACTTAGATAAGTACCTAGAAGATGCTAGGGAAGTCAACTCTAAAAAATTTGATGTATTGGATTGGTGGAAAAGAAGAGAAGAGACATACCCTATCCTTTCTACGATGGCTAGAGATGTTCTAGCTATCCCCGTGTCTACCGTTGCCTCAGAATCAGCTTTTAGTACTGGTGGTAGGGTACTTGATACATTCCGTAGCTCTCTTACATCAAGAATGGTGGAAGGATTAGTGTGTGCTCAAGATTGGCTACGCGTTACGCGTGGTCCGCTCTTAGCTGAGGAATATGTTGAAGAACTTGAGAAAATTGACAAAGGTAATATTTTTTTTTGTTCGTTGTATATTTTTGTTGTATATTAAGGTAGTCTTTGCGTTTTGGTCTATTACAACTATTCTGATCCTATTCGTTTTGTTATTGGACAGAACTTGCTGAAACATCTTCTTCGTGTGATGAATATTTTTAAGGGGCTGCTGATCTCGAGGTGGATGTCGTCAATTTAAAGATGTTGTAACCAGTTTGTTTGATGACATTTTAGACATTCATGATCTTTTGTAATATGTTTGGGAACTTTCAAGTGTACTTCGTCTTATTTGTAAGATCTTTAATTAAACTTGCCATGTTTTGTATCCGAGAAACGGTAAACTCATTTTGTGGACGGTATGTCCTTTAATAGTTTGATGGGTAACTTATGGATTTTGTAATCAATGACTCAATGAGTTATCATGTTGGGTTTAATATTTAAGCTACAGAATTAGGTGAAGATCAGGGGAAAAAAAGCCTGTGAAAATGGTCACAAACTCAAGTTTTGAATCAATTGTATAACGGATCGGATACCGGATAAATGGATATCCGATTCGAATTTTTCGGATACTAAAATTCGGATATCCAATTACATTCGGATCGGATAACGGATATTAAATTTTTTTTTTTTCGGATACAGATATCCGATCCGAACATGGTTTCGGATCGGATATCCGATCCGTGCTCAGCCCTACTAGGAGGTACACCAGGGCATCCCAACCACCCCCACCATGGCCTACCATCAAGTCAACCCTCTAAGCTACAAGTTTGCCCAGGACAAACCCTTTTGAAGTCTAGCAAAAACTCATGAAACAGACACCCCAAGCTAGAGTCCAGTGAGCAGCATAGCAGAGGCTGTACATGTTCAGATGAGGTTTCCTTTTGTCTAAGTCAACTTGTCTTCATCCAAGGTAGGTTTATCTAAGTTCTAATAAGAGTAGAGAGTCCCAAGAAGGAGCAAAACACCCAGGCAAAGCAACAAGACAACAAGAACAACAGATTTCCATTTCAGGAAAAACTCCAAAACTGCTTTATTTGCTTTTTGATTCAGTCTGTTTTGTGTTTTGTGTCTGAACTTTATAGTTGTTGAGCTCGTCCTATTGTGAGGCTCTTAATTAGTGTCAGTAGTAGTAGTTTGAACCCTAAGTTGGCCCTTGGATAATCTGTACATCCAATGGCTCACAAGATATCAGCCTCTCTATATAAGGAGGTCTTGTATGTTTGTTTCATTAGACTTTGATGAATGAATGAACTTTGAGAAATCCCTCAAATCTATCAAACTTGTGCTAAGAGCTGTAGTTTGAAACAAGCCTGATACATCTTCAAGGTGTTTGATCAGTGCCTTGTCTTGTGAGTCAAGTTATATCTGTGCCTTGCTGTGGTTAACTTGCTTGCTGTCGAGTCTAGTCTAGGGTGTTTGTGCTTTGCTGTAACACTTGAAAATTGTCTCTAAAACCAGTCTTTGAGTCCTTTCTCTTGTGCCTTGCTGTAGAGGAGTGTCTCTAAGTCATATCCCTTGAGTTTTCAGCTAAACAATTCACCCTCTCTAAAACAACATCCATTTGTTACTTAACATTGTTCTCAGTTTGAGTCAAACTAATCAAGTTTCCTTAAAACTTGTAAGCCTTAGTAGATTACACTCCACTTTCCTATGCAATGAAAGTAGTCAAAATTGGAAGCTCGCCCTCCTCACAAGGTGCTTCCACTCCTCCAGGCCAGCATCGATCACCGCCTCACTGAAATCGCGAAGCTCCGAAGTCGTCGTGAAGCCGGAGGGGTCAGTGTACTCGAGCACCTCGAGGTAAGCTGGGGGATCAACGCCTGCCACCTCGATCTCCTGCAAGGATCAAATGGTTTGTTAACAATCGTTCGCCATTACCTCGAAATCAAATTCAAACAAAATAGGCAATGCTTACCACTATCGGCTAGTACGCCAGTCTCTGGTGGACGAACCCAGAGTAGTCCTCACCAATAACCAGGAGGGCGTCCCCACTGGCACCGGGCTAGTCCGCCTCTCTCTCGGCCTCAGAGGGCTCCCTAAACATCGACTCTGGAGGATTGATGGGACCGTAAAGGTGTCACGAGAGCACTGTCGGGTCAAACGCTCATCCAGATACCACACGGGTCCTATGGGCGTCCTCAACAGCAACCGACTCGCACTCCTAGGATGCAGGACCTTGGCCACGAAAGTCGGAGCATCCTGGTAGTCCCCCCAAGGTCTGGGCACCCACTGAAATAAAGAAACAAGGGGTCATTCCTTATGATTAGTTCTAGAAACGAAAAGGTCGTTCCTACGGTCATTTCTAAAGACGAAAAAAAAAGAAATCAAGATACTTACGTGGTCCAACTGCATGGCATTCACGCCCCTCCGACATACATTGTAAGAAGAACGTTGGCTCTTCTTACGACACATCACCAAGTCTCTCACAACGGGGTACACCCTCGGCTCCGGCTCCGTCCTCTTGGGCGCAAAGCTCGGAAAGTAATAGTACACCCACGCTTGCAAAAAAACAAGTAATAGTTTAACAAACAACAAATATCGATCTTTCGATCGAATGCAAAATGAGTTACACAACTCATACAAAAGGAAGGTTCATACCTCAAACAAAAGATTAGGACCAACAGTAGTGGGAGAAGTCCCCTTCTCCATCAGCTCCGGTCTGACCTTGGCCCTCATAGAGGGTGAGGACCGCAAAGCCGTATCCCAATATTGATCAAGAAAGGCTTGAATCAGGCTAAGTTTAGCCTGAATCTTCCTTTCCCTGATCATCCTCCAGGCCCTAACCAGGTCTTCGAAGGCTCCTGCCTCGATTAGAGCCCTCTCCTCCTCCGTCAACCTCTCGTAGGCCTCAATCATGGTCGTGTAGCCTGAAAAAGACCTCATGTTCTCGGCCTCCTACATCAATTCAAAAAAAAATGAGAAATGAAATGGTAAAAGGATACAAAGAATGTCAAACAATAACTTACCATGCTCCGTGGCGTCCGATAAGACAAGTGGCTCTCCGCCGCCCAAATGAGATGTCTACCATCCCATTTCTCGGCCCACTCAGGTGCACCCAACAACTGGCGTCCACCTCGTCCTACATTGGTCCTCCTCCGGACCTCCTCGGCCTCCCTGGCCTCCTCAAACATTCCAGTCAGTATGTCCTCTCCCACGCGAGAGGAAGAAGACGCAAGGTCTATGTCCATAGGAGCTCTCCTGGACGTAGAAGGAATGTCACCTGCAAATCCAAAGCGGTTTCAAATAATCCCAACAAATTCAAGCAAATTTTCAAGTCGTTTCAAGCTTTAAAGGAAGTTTCCGACCGTCTTCGGCCATTTATTCCAAAACCCGACTACACACATAGGGTAGGGTCAAGTCAAGTCTATTCGAAGCCTAGTCACGGGTTCAAGTCGAAAATTCGACAGCATTTCGCTACAATAGCGGTTATGCCATGACAAAGTGTCATGCAGAAGTTGCAAATAAAAAATCCAACTCCACAGCAAGTTTACTCATTACACAAGGGTTTCAAAACACCAAATTTCATCCAAAATGGTCGAGCCTAAGGACTTTTTTCAAGACGATTTTCGGCTCAGCAGAGTGACCGTCTCATTTGCTCAAAATTTGACGGAAATGCGAAAGAAATACATGATTACGCTCCTAACAAAGCCTAGTGTTCATTTCTACTACCAATTTCTAGCATACAAATCAAAGGGAGGCAAACCCCTAATTTTTTAGACATTTTCAAAGCAAGAACCCTAATTTCAATTCAAAATCAATCAAAAATTAGAAGTTTAAAGCGGAAATAGGACACATACGTCGATTAATCATGGTTAATGGCACAAATTGATCAATATTCAACGAGTTTTGGTTGGATTTTGAGAGGTTTATCCGCGTTTTGTGTTTTAAAATAATATGAAACAAGTTCGTCTGTCGCGCTTTTACTCAGACAGAGATGAGCTCGGGAAAGGACGCAGTGATCACTGCGCCTTTTCCAAAGGTCGCAGCTCTTGCTGCGCCTTTTGCCCAGCGGAATTTCATTTCAATTTGAAAAATTGTTACAAGTTAGTTACTTGTGGGCCCAAATCTTGTGCGCCTCTTCTTTGACATCGTATTTCACAAACTTGGTTCTTTTTCAAGACCCGTGTTTTGACGAGCTTCAAAACCGTCACATGACATTATCTTCTCAGTAGGGACCCACCTTTAGGACATACAATCTGTGGGCCCACGTTTTATCACTAGAATTTTGTTCGTGACAACCGAGCATATTTTCTTGGAATGATTCGATCCTGACAGAGTCTTCCGTGTATCAAGTTTCGCAAATTCCTTTCAATATTTGTTTCCCTAACGAGAGTTCGCCTGAGGACAGAGACATGCAGATTCTCACATATGATATCTTCTCAACGGCTGACGAGCCTCACAACGCAACCTTATTCAAACAGCTGGCGAGCCTCACGACTGATCGGGCCTGTCGCAAGCCCTGGTCAAAGATAATTACCCATACTAGGCTAATAACAAATTAATGTAATTAGGGAAGTAGGGTCGATCCTCAGGGAGATGGTGTTTCCTATAGAATGTGAAATGTCTTGCAATTGGGTCTTATCTAACGAGTATCTGGGTTTTGGGGTTTTGATTTCTAAACTAATAAAAAGCATAAATGAAAAACAAAATAAAAGCAAATCAAAACGAAAACAATAAAGCAGGTGATGAATTAACAATGATAAAAAGAATCTAGGGAAGTAGGTTCACACATGTAGATTAGCATATTGATGAGATTGGATTTAGAACATGCAAATAATTCATTGTGAGTTCGTAAGAATGATGTGTTCATTACAATCATAGATCAGATGGTCTAGCAGGCTTTTAGGCAATTTACTAGGTCTAATCTACCATGTCATGCTTTGTCTATTCAATTCACGTATTTCTACTTTGGAAAAGAATTCCATTTTAGTCAATGATTTTGATCAGGAATCGTTAACTATCGTTATAGTCCAAACATGCATAGACACAATGTTTTGAAAGCACAATTTCTTTTATCCAATTATCATCTTTTAATCAACCTACATGGCTACCCTACACCCTAGAAAAACGACTACTCACTCATGGTGATGTTTAGATCTAAGATGATGTTAATAATAAAAACTAGGATAGACATGTTTATTTGGTTTTGATAATATTTTAAGACTCTTTAATTGGCGATAATAACGACGCTAAATTGACGATCTAGGGAAATGAAATGATTACAACGATATTGAAATTGAATCTAAAATAACATGTAAAGAAAATAACAATCAAATAATAAACATAAAGACTTTAAAGAAAAGATAAAATAGGAATACCTAGATGACGATCAACAACGACAACGATGAAATAGAAACAACCATAATAGAAATTCCTTGCATAGAATAGTCGATCCACGAATTACAATACTTGAACCACATAAATTAGATTACAAGGATGGAATTTTTATTGATCTAGGCTAAGGATTTGATGTAGAAAAGACAGAAATAAACTAAGAAACTAAGGACAAAAAGGAAGAAGAAAATGATCTAGACAAGAGAAGAGAGGCTAGGTTTCTCTCCTCCTAATCTAGGGTTTCTAATTGTGTAGAGAAGTGTAGTGTGTAGTGTGTAGTGTGTGTTGAAATGTGGTGGTTGAGGCTTTCCTATATAGCAGTAGGTTTCGTAGGGAAGGGGTCATGCATTAAACATATAGGACAAAATAAAGGAAGTCGAAGCAAAAGCTCAGAACAGCAAGGATACCCGATCGGGTACACCACTTACCCGATCGGGTATGTAGTGATCTTTGTCCATTGACTCTCGTTTCATCTCCCCTTGCATATGACTTGACTTTCATTATCCCCCTTGACCTTTTGAGTCGGGTTTGTTGATTTTTTCGCCTAACTGATCGATCTTCCGACAACTGCAAAATCGTCTTTGCTTCTTCTTTCTTTTGAATCAGTGAACCTTCTTGAAATGCCTTTGACTTGGTCAATCTTGCTTCTTCAAATCGTCGGGTTCTAGGCAAATGCTCGGGAATATAGAAAAAGGGCGTAGAAACGTCACTTTCCCTACAAAACAGGTTAGAACATAGGAATTCGCCTAGAAGACGATATTAGCTCATAAAATGGCTTAACAAAGCACAAATGACATACAAAACCGAGCTAAATTGGGGTTAAAATCATACAAATATTCACTTATCAAACTCCCCCAAGCTAAACCCTTGCTTGTCCTCAAGCAAACATAACAAACAATACCAGGAAAAGGGTTGCAAGCATTGGCTACTACACTATCAAGAAACAAATCTCAACGTAAAACTTTGGAAACATAATGAATCATAACCCAAAAAAACGTGGGCAAGAATGATACATAAACATGGCTGAGATTTACATAACGGCGCATCACAAAGAATTTCACTACAGAATTTTCGGCTCTTGCATGATGTTTTTGACATATGGACTCTCACGGCACACTCGAACACTCATGTATGCAAAAGGTGATTTCTTTATGTGTAAATGTTTTTGAGACACTCACCTATCTACGACTTATGAAAATGTGTCCGCAGTCTTATATGGTAAACAATTCAAAACACAAGTCAAACATCACAATGCACATAGAAAAGAAGCCGGAAAAAAATATGAAGAAGTCTTTGGAAAATGGGTGAAAGGTGGATAAACAGTTCTGGTCATGTGAAGGTTAGAATGAGCTAGCAACTGACCAATGATAAATGAATACTCAATCCAAACTTTCGATTAATTTCCAAAAGACGAACAACGAAGCCAGAAGGAACGGATTGACTTATTACACATGAAACACAAGAGTGAACTCCTTCTAAACATTGAATTGACATTTTGAGGAGATACTCACAACGTCTTCTTTTATTTCTTTTTCTTTTTTTTTTTTTCGATTTTTTTTTTTTTTTCAATTTTTTTCGTTTATCTGTTTCATTTTTTTTCTTTTTTTTTTTCTGAACATAACATCACTTCTTGAACATTTTGGTTCTCCCAAATTCACTTTGACATACAAAAACAAATCTTCTCAAAAGAGCACCCATACACCATAGTCTAGCTGCTAACTCAACAAGGTAGACAGTTTTTATATGTAGCTGTTATCTTGTGAAACATTTGTATGAAGGGGCTAATTTTGAGGGGTAATTCAAAGTGAAAAAGGCTTCAAATATTAGTGAATCATGAATGCAATGCTTATAGGAGTGAAATGAGAACCATACTTATTCGTTTTGACATGACACACATCACAAGGAGAACTACACACACCTTAATAAGACTGGGTATAGATGTACCATCCTAAGGAGGTTATACCTTACAATATATGTAACTTGCCAAATGTCAAGATCAAGCGTACTCATCTATAGATTCATTCCATGCCTACTGTGTACAAGACTTCCCCATGTATGCACAATTCAATGAATATTGAATCATTATCTTTTGAAAGCTCTAAGTTTGGAAAATGTAACATGATAGCATAGTAAAAAAGCAAGCAAAACATGAAAAGGATTCAATTATGTTCAAAATTTTAAATTTTGAACTTATTCAAAAATTTGAAAAATAAAACAACTAAAATACAAAATGGGAAAATGCAATCCCTCCCCCAAGCTAAACATCACATTGTCCTCAATGGGAGCACAAAGACAAAATATGCAACGAGATGCTCAATGGGAAGAAGGGTAAAAAGGGAAAAAAATGAAAGGAGAGTGAAGCTTACTAGTCAGCGCGGACTCCCCCAAGCTAGTCTTTTGGACTTGACAAGGAAGATCTTCATAGATTCTTCAAAACCTCTTTCATCTGCAAAGTAAATCTAACAAAACAACGAAAAAGGGAAAGCAAAAATAAAATGCAAAAAGAGTGGAAACACGGGTTGCCTCCCGAGAAGCGCTGGTTTAACGTCCCGCTCGACGAATACTCCTATGAAATCATCTGGCTGGGGATTGACGCTCTATATAGACAATATCTAAGCATCCGATAATGGAATTGTTGTAGTAGAGTTTCAATCGGTGTCCATTGACCTTGAATTTTTCACCATACTAGTCATTATTTCCACATAACCGTATTTGCTTACATGTGTGACAGTGAATGGTCCAGACCATCTTGATCGAAGTTTTCCCGGAAATATTTTCAAACGGGAGTTGAAGAGAAGTACTTGGTCACCAACATTGAATTCTTTTCGGATTATCCTCTTGTCGTGCCAACGCTTCGTTTTCTCTTTATAAATCCTAGAATTCTCGTAAGCTTGCAAACGAAATTCTTCTAGCTCATTGAGTTGCAAAAGTCGTCTATCAGTGCTAAGCTTAGTGTCTAAGTTGAGGTATTTGATAGCCCAGTGAGCTTTGTACTCTAACTCAACGGGGAGATGACATGCCTTTCCATAAACCAACCGATAGGGAGATGTTCCAATCGGGGTTTTAAAAACTGTGCGATAAGCCCATAAGGTGTCATTGAGCTTATTACTCCAATCGGTTCTAGATTTCGAGACTACTTTTTGAAGAATTGTTTTTAGCTCTCTGTTCGAGACTTCTACTTGACCGCTGGTCTGGGGGTGGTAGGCTAAACCTTGTCTGTGATACACACCATACTTGGCAAGCAGAGTGTCTAACTGCTTTTCTCCGAAATGAGTTCCTCGATCACTTATCACGGCTCTGGGTACACCAAAATGCGGAAAGATGATCTTCTTAAATAGTCGTATCACAGCTCTAGCATCATTGGTGGGGGTGGCAATTGCTTCTATCCACTTTGAAACATAGTCGACAACGACTAAAATGTAGCGATTTCCTTTTGAAGAAGGGAATGGTCCTTGATAGTCAATACCCCAAACATCGAATATCTTGACTTCTAATATGCCGTTTTGAGGCATTTCATGTCTTTTGGATATTTGACCCATTCGTTGACAAGCATCACAAGCCATAACAAAGTCTCTTGAATCTTTAAACATCGAGGGTCAGAAAAACCGGGATTGTAAGACTTTGGCTACGGTCTTGGACGGACCATGATGACCACCATAAGCAGATGAGTGACATCCTTCTAAAACTCCTTTTACTTCCCACTTGGGGATACAACGTCTATACAGACCATCTGAGCACTGCTTGAAAAGATAGGGGTCATCCCAAACAAAGAATTTTTCATCATGCAAAAATCTCTTTCTTTGGTTATAAGAAAGGTCAGAGGGTAGCTGGCGACTGACAAGGAAGTTGGCAATATCAGCATACCAAGGAGAAGAGTCCACAATTGCCATTAATGTATCATCGACGAACGAATCATTAATTGGCGTTGGTAATCCTATTTCAGTTACTCTTATCCTTGAGAGGTGGTCAGCGACTACATTCTCTGCTCCTTTCTTATCCCGGATCTCTAAATCAAACTCTTGAAGGAGTAAGATCCATCAGATAGGTCTAGGTTTTGCCTCTTTCTTTGAAAGCAGATATTTCAAGGCAGCATGGTCAGTGTAGATAATAACTTTTGATCCTATCAGGTACGAGCGAAATTTGTCTAAGGCATAGACAATGGCGAGAAATTCTTTCTCAGTGGTGGCATAGTTGATTTGGGCAGGATCTAGGGTTTTACTAGCATAGTAAATCGCATGAAGAAACTTTTCCTTTCTTTGCCCTAAAACAACTCCTACGGCATAATCACTCGCATCGCACATCAGTTCAAAGGGCAGATTCCAATTAGGCGACTGGATTATAGGAGCGGTGATCAAAGCACGTTTGATTTTGTTGAATGCCTCAAGGCGTTCCTTTGTGAAATTGAAAGGTACATCCTTGAAAAAGAGCTCAGTCAGGGGCTTGGCTATCTTTGAAAAATCTTTTATAAATCGTCGGTAGAAACCGGCGTGGCCAAGGAAACTCCTGATTCCTTTTACATTAGCAGGGGGTGGCAGCTGTTCAATGACTTGGATCTTAGCTCGATCCACTTCTATACCTCTTTCTGAAACGATGTGACCTAAAACTACACCTTCGTTCACCATGAAGTGACACTTTTCCCAGTTGAGAACAAGGTCGACTTCTTCACAGCGTTTTAGAACTCTGGATAGATTTGTCAAACAATGATCAAAGGAAATGCCATACACGCTAAAGTCGTCCATAAATACTTCCATGATAGATTCAACAAAATCTGAGAAGATACTGGTCATGCAACGCTGGAAAGTGGCAGGTGCATTACACAAGCCAAATGGCATTCTGCGATAAGCGAAAGTACCATAGGGACAGGTGAAGGTGGTTTTCTCTTGGTCCTCAGGGTGGATAGGGATTTGGAAAAATCCTGAGTAACCATCTAGATAACAGAAATACTTGTGACAAGCTAACCTCTCTAGCATTTGGTCAATGAAAGGTAGAGGATAGTGATCTTTCCTAGTTGATTGATTCAGCTTTCTGTAGTCAATACACATAGGCCATCCCGTCACAATCCTTGTAAGGATGGGCTCATTCTTCTCATTTTTTACTACTGTTGTTACTCCTTTCTTGGGAACAACTTGAACAGGGCTAACCCATTTAGAGTCAGAGATTGCATAGATTATGCCAGCATGTAGAAATTTCATAACTTCAGTTTTAACTACTTCCTGCATGTTGGGATTAAGACGGCGTTGACCTTGAACACAAGGTTTTTGGCCTTCTTCAAAATTGATTCTATGCATGCAGAAGTCCGGACTTATGCATGTTAAATCTTCGAGTTTGTAACCTATTGCCTTTCTATGCTTTTTCAAGACAGTCAATAGTGAGGTTAACTGATTTTCGTCTAGGAGAGCACTCACTATGACTGGTCAATACTCAGATTCATCTAAAAAAGCATATTTTAGATTCGAGGGAAGAGGTTTTAGTTCAGGTTTTTGTACTTCTGCCTTGGCAGGAGTATCAATCAAGCTTATGAACTCTTTAATTTCTTCTGGCGGTATCTCTTCTCCGGTCAGGTCCTTTTCCATCTCACTGATCTCGAAATTGTCATTCTCAGAGATATCCTCCAACAACAAGATTGCCTCTAAAGGATCCTCAATTATTGATTGATACAGAGATTCATCAACAATGGAGTCGACAATATCAATAAAACAGCAAGACTCCTCTAGCATGGGGCTTTTCATTGCACTGTTCAAATTATAGGTGACTTTATCATCACCTACTTCTAGTGTCAGTTTTCCATTCTTAACATCGATTACTGCTCCCGCAGTGTGTAAAAATGGCCTTCCTAAAATAATAGGTATTTGAGAATCTTCAGCCATATCTAGCACGATGAAATCGACGGGAATGAAAAACTTTCCTACTTTGACAGACACATCTTCTAAAACTCCCATAGGTGGTTTTAAAGAACGATCTGCCATTTGCAGAATGACACTGGTGCATTTGAGAATTCCCATATTCAACTTTTCACATATGGAATAGGGCATGACACTTACACTGCCACCTAGATCGCATAGAGCTTTATCGATTGTGTAGGTGCCTATAGTGCAAGGTATAGAGAAACTACCGAGATCCTTTAACTTATGAGGGGACTTATTTTGCAACAAAGCACTGCACTCAGCTGTGAATGCTATGATTTCAACATCATCTAAAGTCCTCTTCTTAGTTAAGATATCCTTCATGAATTTTGTGTAAGAAGGGATTTGAGTGATTAATTCAGTGAAGGGAACCGTTACCTGAGGTTTTTGACTACTTCCATTAATTTGCTAAACTGGGTTTCCTTATGATTTCTCCTCAAGCGTTGGGGAAATGGAACTTGGATTTTGATGGGTTCCTTCACAGGTTCATCCTTCTTTTCTTTGTTTTCCGCTTCCTTAGCGGTGGATGGTTGGGAATCTTTTTGGATATCTACTGGTGTTGGCTCAACTATTGTTTCCTTGGGTTGCTGAGGTTCCTTATAAGTGGTACCACTCCTAAGGCTGATAGCATTAGCGGTGTCCCTCGGTTGCTCACCATGAGGTGGGAGTTGGCCTTGTTTCCTTTGGGTATTAGAGGCAGCCAATTGGGTCATTTGAGTTTCAAGCATCTTGATGGCAGCATTTTGAGCTTGATCACTCTTTTGAAGTTGAGCAAACATTGAATCTTGTTTTTGAACAACTTGGAGAAGCATGGATTCAATTTTGCTCAGGCGTGAGTCATTGGGTTGGCTTTGGTTTTGGGGTGGTTGGTGTTGAGGTTGGTGTTGGTGTTGGTAAGGTTGATTGAAGTTGGGTTGAAATGGAGGTCTCTAGTTTTGAAAACCAGATGGATTATAGGGCTTCTGTTGATGTGGTATGAATGGTTGTTGAATCTAATGGTGGGGATTCTGAATGTTGGTGCTTTTGTAGGACAAAAGAGGATGGTTCTTTGTGTTCTCATTATGGAAGTTTGAGAAAGCATTGCCCTGCATGTATACTTGGTAGGCATTGACTTGCTCTAGCGAACTCCTACATTCTTGAAAACTGTGTCCTCCAACCCCACATGTCTCACATACCACTACGTGGTTAGTGACGTTAACATGTTGCTTGGATTGGGAAGGGCTTCCTACTTGTTGCTGCAGAAGGGCTAATTGGGCTTCTAGGAGTGCTACTTTCCTTGAATCTTCCTGCTTGGTTTTGAGCGGCATAGCACGTGAGTTGCTATACTGAGAGTCGTGAATTGACATTGACTCGATAGTTGCACTAGCTATTTCTACATCGATCTGCTCGAAACGATCATTGTTAGCGGAGTCGAGGATACGACGCGATTCGCCACAACAACCGTTGTAGAAGGTGATAGCTAAGAACCATGAATCAAGGCCATGATGAAGGCAGGTTTGATTTCAAAGTTTTGGGCTGTGATTTGGGGTGTAACAATACCCCTTGGAAGTGTATCTGCAGTTGGTTTTGAATGGTCTGAAAGTCGAACCATTTTCTTTTGTGAAGATGAAGATGGAGTGTTGTTTGAAGGTTGATTGGTTTTTAAAAATGGAGATGAGAATGGATCTTCTTCTCTTTCAAGATTAGATAAAATATCCGAGTAATTCTTACGAATACGGTCTAAACTTGAAGTATCAGAAGCTTTTGAGATTTCGTTGAATAGCTTTCGTCTCCTACGCAGAGTCCTTTCTAGATCGGGGTCTAAAGAGATAGGGGTCCCTAGTCTAGAAGATCTGCGCATAAGATTGAAAAGCTAAGATGAAAAATCAAGAGAGGTCTGAAAGAATTTGGGTTCCTAAAGACTAGATAAAACTAATTGCAATAAAAATCACAAGAAAAAGGAAAACTAAACCGTGCTCCCCGGCAACGGCGCCAAAATTTGATCGGGCCTGTCGCAAGCCCTGGTCAAAGATAATTACCCATACTAGGCTAATAACAAATTAATGTAATTAGGGAAGTAGGGGTCGATCCTCAGGGAGATGGTGTTTCCTATAGAATGTGAAAAGTCTTGCAATTGGGTCTTATCTAACGAGTATCTGGGTTTTGGGGTTTTGATTTCTAAACTAATAAAAAGCATAAATGAAAAACAAAATAAAAGCAAATCAAAACGAAAACAATAAAGCAGGTGATGAATTAACAATGATAAAAAGAATCTAGGGAAGTAGGTTCACACATGTAGATTAGCATATTGATGAGATTGGATTTAGAACATGCAAATAATTCATTGTGAGTTCGTAAGAATGATGTGTTCATTACAATCATAGATCAGATGGTCTAGCAGGCTTTTAGGCAATTTACTAGGTCTAATCTACCATGTCATGCTTTGTCTATTCAATTCACGTATTTTTACTTTGGAAAAGAATTCCATTTTAGTCAATGATTTTGATCAGGAATCGTTAACTATCGTTATAGTCCAAACATGCATAGACACAATGTTTTAAAAGCACAATTTCATTTATTCAATTATCATCTTTTAATCAACCTACATGGCTACCCTAAACCCTAGAAAAACGACTACTCACTCATGGTGATGTTTAGATCTAAGATGATGTTAATAATAAAAACTAGAATAGACATGTTTATTTGGTTTTGATAATATTTTAAGACTCTTTAATTGGCGATAATAACGGCGCTAAATTGACGATCTAGGGAAATGAAATGATTACAACGATATTGAAATTGAATCTAAAAGAACATGTAAAGAAAATAGCAATCAAATAAGAAACATAAAGACTTTAAACAAAAGATAAAATAGGAATACCTAGATGACGATCAACAACGACAATGATGAAATATAAACAACCATAATAGAAATTCCTTGCATAGAAGAGTCGATCCACGAATTACAATACTTGAACCACATAAATTAGATTACAAAGATGGAATTTTTATTGATCTAGGCTAAGGATTTGATGTAGAGAAATCAGAAATAAACTAAGAAACTAAGGACAAAAAGGAAGAAGAAAATGATCTAGACAAGAGAAGAGAGGCTAGGTTTCTCTCCTCCTAATCTAGGGTTTCTAATTGTGTAGAGAAGTGTAGTGTGTAGTGTGTAGTGTGTAGTGTGTAGTGTGTAGTGTGTGTTGAAATGTGGTGGTTGAGGCTTTCCTATATAGCAGTAGGTTTCGTAGGGAAGGGGTCATGCATTAAACATATAGGACAAAATAAAGGAAGTCGAAGCAAAAGCTCGGAACAGCAAGGATACCCGATCGAGTACACCACTTACCCGATCGGGTATGTAGTGATCTTGGTCCATTGACTCTCGTTTTATCTCCCCTTGCATATGACTTGACTTTCATTATCCCCCTTGACCTTTTGAGTCGGGTTTGTTGATAGGGTTTGATGTAAAATGATGATTTCTTCGCCTAACTGATCGATCTTCCGACAACTGCGAAATCGTCTTTGCTTCTTCTTTCTTTTGAATCAGTGAACCTTCTTGAAATGCCTTTGACTTGGTCAAGCTTGCTTCTTCAAATCGTCGGGTTCTAGGCAAATGCTCGGGAATATAGAAAAAGGGCGTAGAAACGTCACTTTCCCTACAAAACAGCCTAAACAGGTTAGAACATAGGAATTCGCCTAGAAGACGATATTAGCTCATAAAATGGCTTAACAAAGCACAAATGACATACAAAACCGAGCTAAATTGGGGGTTAAAATCATACAAATATTCACTTATCAACGACGCAACCCTATTCAAACGGCTGGAGAGCCTCACGACGCAACCCCATTCAGACGGCTGTCGAGCCTCACATCGCAACCCTCCCCGATGGGCATTTATACGTAGTCTAACGAGCATTTATACGTAGTCTAACGGACTTTAAACGACCCTCCCCGATGGTCGACATACTTTAAAATGTTCCCGACGACAGGTCCTTAGTTGAGACCCTTTGAACCGCCTCGCGTCGCCATAGTCGTCAGGTTGTAATCTTCGATTGACCTGGTGGCTATACTTTGACTTTTGCCTTATCCAAGCCTCAGTCAAAGTGGGGGCTCAGTAGATATCTCGTTTCCACACCTTCCGTCAACCACCCAGTGATGATTGGGCCGCATGTTTGATACGCGGAATGATTTATGACAATTCGTAATTTTATCGCTAAGTGATAGCTCAAAAACTTGTGTCTACCCCTTGGCCGTCATCTACACGCCGGTATGGTCGTTTTGACAGTCATTAGAGTTCATTTGGAGTCCGGGTCGAAAACCGCTTCATTTTCTATAAACCGTTTTAAAACTCCGAGTCGGAACACTCCGAAACATTTTGATTACTTAATTATATATTTCAAATTCTATCTTTTTAATAAAATTATCTTGTTTTATCTTCTAAAATGGAAGTGTAGATCAACCACAATTCCGTGATAGAAACGTGGAAATCTTTCTTCTTTAGCAGGAAACCTTTGGGGAACTAACGCAGCAGGTGTTGCGCCTCTTCGAAGGATCACAGTCCTGCTGCGCCTCTTCCCCAGCCTATTCTTTCCAAAGTTTGAGTTGTTCTACGACTCTTTCACATTTTCTACTATAAACGGAGAGCTTCTCTTTCACTTTTAAGGCACGCGAGTGTTCCGCCCCTTCTCTTCTCTCTTTGCATTCTAGACCTTGCTCTAAGCTATCGACATCTACCTGCTTGATCAATCGACCACGTAAGCTCATATCCTTCTAAGTACCTGTCACGTTTTGCATTGACCGACCAATTTGACTAACTACACCTTAATCAACTTAACTAATCAATCTTTAGTCCTTTAACGAGGGCACTTTCTGCATACATTCAAGTCGAGCTGTCGCTAAAACGTAACTTTAGTTCATATCTCGTTTCGTCATCATGTAAGTCTGAGGGTGTTAAATTCCGTCTTTTATTCATTTGTATTTTTATCGTTTAATGTAAGATCTATGTCAGAAATAAATCCAAAGCCGATTTCAAAATCAAAAACTTTTCATAAAACCTTTTTAGTAGTGATCAAACGTTGAGAAGAAACGCAGAAGCATATGCGCCTTCTGGAAGGAACGAAGCATCTGTTGCACCTCTTCCAGAGGCTATCTGCTCCTGCTCTTCTTCTTCTTCCTCCGATTTCTGCGTCTTTATTTTCCTTTTTATTTTTATCTTTCATTAAATCGTTATTCTCGTCTTAGATCCCTAATAATTAAATATTAGTGGGTTTTAGTCTTTTAATCAAGTTTGAGTCTTTAGAGGTTCTATTTGTTCATATCAAATCTCTAGATTCGTTATTGATAACTTATTAGTGTAATTTAATTATTGGGTTTTTCTACATGGTACCTTTGTATTTTTCCGAATTCTACATGGTACCCCTCGTTTTTCCAAAATCTACATGATACCCCTAAAGTTAATGAAAACCTCTCAAAATACCCATAATGCACAAATCCGTCTGTTTTAAACGTTTATATTATGCACTTTTCATTGATCTTTTGACAATAATTTTGCATGTCGTTATCATAAATATCCTTTAGACAATCATAAACATATTTTCTTTGTAAAAATAATCCGTTTTAAAACTCAATTTTTAGTAGTTTACTAAGTATAGGGGTACCAGTGATAATTTTAAAAACTAAGGGGTACCACATAGAATTCGAAAAAACACAGGGGTACCATGTAGAAAAACCCTTAATTATTTAAATCACTTTTACTCGAGTTTTAGATCGATGATTAATCTCAAATACCAACGAACATTAACTGAATGCGATTTTGGCTTCACAGCCAGAACCCAACTCAAGAACAGACGCAACATGTGATGCGCCTCTTCCAGAGGGCGCACCTGTTGCTGCGCCTCTTCCAGAGGGCGCACCTGTTGCTGCGCCTGTTCTGGGCTGGTTTCCGTCTCTGAACTTCCTTTCTCGCTTCGACGTAGTTTAATTATGTAATTAATCAACTATTAATCATAATATCGTCCTTAATATGTTAATCTTTTCCTTTTCTTCAAACATTCGTTTTGGTTATATTCCTGACATAGATCCCGTATTCATTGTAATCAATTGTAATATTTATTTTATAATATATTTAATAATTATAATTGTATGATTCATTGTAAGAATTCTTTGCCTTTCGTACATAATTTATTCTAAATATTAATTCGACATAATTGAATGCTAAAACTATATGTTTACCGACATAGTTTAATTCACTTGCTAGGATTAAACTGTGGATGTTGCATTGCATTCATATAATCGATCGCATATCAAATACGAATGATTTCCCTAATCATTAGTAGAAGCCGCTATCGAGGTGGGCGGGATTAGGTGTTCGATTAAAGAACTTCCTAATACGTACCCTCATCCCTTACTCCATATCTCTGTGAACATTCGTGTTCATTGGCATCCACGAGAGTCATTCTAGACATAGAATGCTAAGGGTAACGAGTTCTTAGTGTTCATGTCATTACTTTGTGTCTTGACATGACATAAAGTATTCGAACGGTTCCAATTTCCCATAAAAATTGGTGGCAACTCCACAAATGCGTATAACTATGCTTGTCCCTCGTTTCCATCCCGTGGTCCCCTCACCAGGCCGTGTACCACACATGTTAAGCTCTCAAATGTGATCGATATATTACTTATTTTTCATTCTTTGGATGTTGTACAAATGAAAATGTTCACTTAGAGTGTCAATTATATCTCTTATTTGATTGGACTAGATTAAAACTAGATCTCGTGCATTAAAAGGCAAGACAATGCACCATATTACACCATTCTTTTTTTTAATAGGGATTTAACAAGTCACATTATGACCATCAATTACTAAAAAATGGTAAACGAATTTGGAACATTAAACATAAATAAACATAAGTGTGTGAGCATAATAAACATTAATCTTTGTCTTATGAATAAATTGATTAACAACAGTAACATATAAAATTAAATGGTAAAATTTTAATTTTGCGGTTTTATTTTTTTTTAGTTGAAGAATTGAGTTTTAAAATATTTTATTGGTTTTCTAAGTTAAGAGGAAGTAAATGAAAAATATAATACAAAAATATAATTATGTTTAGCTAATATGAACATTGATATTTGTATTTCAAGTTTATAACGATAATGTTAGAAATAAGAATTGTTCATACAAGCATGTACTTTTCTACTGTACTTTGTAAAAAAATCATCCGATTACGAAGGTATTGGCTATAAAACTGATAGAGTTAATTTTGTACCACTATTTTAATTTTAAAATAGTTTCATACTTTTATGTACATTATATACAATATTATAAAAAAAAGGTAGGACTAAACATTTCACTAAGTCATGTACCATAAAAAAAATCATTAGAAAAGTAAATTCTTAAAAAACTATACACACACAAAAAAAAATTGATGCAAACGTTAGTTGGCTATGAAAAAGGAAATGTTAACACTTGGTTTGAATATAACGGAGTATATAAATTTTGGAGCTTAAAAAAAACAAAGACGGTGGAAACACATACATTTGAGTCACCCTCTAGTCATTAGCCGATTAAGCCCGTATCAAATTTAAATTGACCGTAGAAAGAGTTAAGGGTAAGATGAGGATCTCAACTATAAATTATTTTCCAGTTAAGGACCTCAACTAATAAATTTTACAGTTAAGGATCTCAAACCCAAATCTGTTAGTTTTACGTCAACTGTTTGCCGTCAACTGTTACTTTTATATGGAAAATACTTAATTTTATAACGCAATTGCAAAATCCCGCACACCTCTTTACTAGATCCTACACATTTTAACCCTAATATTCCATAACTACTCTTCATCATTAAAAAACCTAAAAACAGCCTCTTCCTTCTCTCTCACAAAGCCAAGCAATTCATTAACAACTTGACAATTATGGATCGTACATTGAATCACATGTTTCATCATATATTGAATTAAAGACAGAATTATTGATGGCGAACATGAAATACAATGATAGAATTCCTTATATCTCATTACATCTTCATCGTATTCACCATTACAAATGTATAGAACAACAATATTAACTGTCCAATGTTTCATACTTATTGTTCTTCTCTTGTCTTGGCATCAAAATGAATTTATAATGATCAGCAAAACATATCTAATTCATCACAGACATGACTTAATTGTTTAATTAATGGTTCAACAAATATGAAAGTTTAAGTTTGAATTATTAATCCCAAAATGATTTATATACCTAATTTCGTTTGAATTATTAAACCCAAAATGATGTCAACCAAATTTCGTTGTTTGGTCTGTACCGGTGTACGGTAGTGCTCGGCGCTTGGATGGGCGAAGGGGAGGGGTGTCCGGCGCTAGGTGTGAAAAAATGAGAGGGATATACTCGGAATAAGTGTGAAAAATGTGCAGGATTGAGTAAAATATTGTGCGGGATTTAACAACTCCCTTTTATAAATCCGCCTTTCTTGTTCTTCGTCTATAATTAAATTCAAGTGGACATGATTTTTCTCCATTTCTCCGTACTCATTCTCTTCCACTAATATGTTGTGTATGCTGCGGCTCTTATCTCAAAATTTATTTAATTCATTCTCCTATTTTACCAAATTACCAAGTTACCAAATAATTTTCGGAAAAAATGATTCATATTTTTCTTCGTATTAGAAATTGAAGAGGACAATCTTTATTCATCCTTAACTCACAAGAAGGAAAAATCAATTTACCGATCAACATTTTATGATTGTCGGTAAATATGGCAGGAAACAAAAATTACATACAGACCCACAAATTTTCAATTTTGACCCTTTTTTACGGTTTGTAATTCGATAGTTCTTTTCGGGGACTTATTTAGCTTTGTTTGAGAAGAATAAGTACTTAGGGATGTAATCGAGCCAATCATAGCTCGAGCGCGGGTGGGCTCGGACTCGGCTCGAAGCTCGTCAGGCCTAAAATTGAAACTAGAGATTGCTTGGAAAAAGTTCAAGCTCGGCTCGAGTTTGATTCAAGCTCGTTTTGTTATTATATTATTTTCACTTTTTAATATTTTTTTTTAAAGAACAAATAACATTATAAAATAATAAAAAGATTATATTAATAATATAACTATAAATGCATAAATAACATATAATTTAAAATAAATCACTACTACAATATAAAAATTATATCAAAAAAAAATTATAAACCATCCTATACGAGCTATCGAGCCGTGCTGAGCTCAAGCTTGTTTTGACCGAGCCCGAGTGGAGCTTTGACCGAGCCGATTCCGAGAGCTCGACGAGTCGACTCAGATCGTTTACATTTATACCTGTCAAACGGATGGGGCATGCGAGTTACGGGGTCGGTCATTTCTGGTTCGGGCGGGTCAGGTCTAATTCGGGTTTGTGAAATAAGCGTTTATGAGTTTCAGCTTTATACGGGTTTCAGGTTGTGTTGCGGGTCGGATTTCGGGTCATAACGGGTCTGATTAACGCACTTTTACGATTAGTTTCTGTAATTTTAATTACAACATATAATTATTCTTAATTTTTATATTTATGTACTTTAATATATCATGTTAGTAAGAATATGCATTTTTTGTTTGATATATTCAATATCGCAACGTAGCGGGGGGTTTGGTCGGCTTTTCGAGCCGGGTCTTCTCTTGATAGGTCTATTTACAGCCCCTAGTAGTGCGATTTATGACCGACAATATCAACTAAAACAATTCAGATTTTTTAATTGTATTAAAAAAATTCTTTCTAAATGCAAATCGAACAAAGAAATAGATATGCAAAAAAAAGTAAACCACACATTATGCAGTTGAAAAGATAAACGACTAGTAAGAAAAAAAAAATTGAAGATTGAACTACACGTCAATTTTTTTGGAGAAACAAGATACGGAAAATCTTTTTTCAAATTTTTTAATCCAACTTGATTGATGATCTAACGTAAAGTTAACGGATTTGAGTATTGAGGTCCTTAACGGAAAACTCTAATAGTTTAGGTCTTTGAAGGAGGAAAATATAATAGTTTAGGTCCTTATCATATGCTTTATTCACCGTAGAAAAGAAGATAATAAACCCTAAAACCCTAAAACCCTAAACTTGATTTGTTCGGGCTGTGTTATTGAGTGTTGCTATCTAGAGTTCTTCATAAGGTGATATCTACTTGTTGCCCAGGTAAACACCATTTTTATTTCCCCAATTCCCTTAAATATCTAATAATTAGGTTATGTAATTAAATAATTTGTGTATGCAGTTAAAAGGCAGGGTTTTGATTTGAATAATAAAAATAAAAGATGGGAAAGTTGGGGAAAAAGGCTAGGAAGTTTGTGAAGAAGAAGTTGCCTGCTGTAATGAAACGTCAGAGGAAGCAAAAATCATTGTTTAACAGGAGGAAATCTTCTTCAAGTTTGTTTCTTTCTTTTGTTTAATTACCACTAATTCAATGTGTTCCATGTTGTGTTGTGTAATTGTGTATTTTATTTTATTTTAATTTTAATTGTAGGTGGTCAACAAAATGTCCTTGAAAATCAACAAGGAGATGCCACTACTTCTGCAAGGTTAAATTAAATGTACAACTATTAAGACGCCTTTAATTTAAATTAAATGTCAAATTTATTTAAGTTTTTCTACTTTTCAGGCAACCAGTTATTCATGATCTGCTCGATGTTTCTCTTGATATTTTTTCAAGTGAAGAAGATAAGTATGATATGCCGGAACAAGGTGGCTCAGATACCGATGAATTTCTCGCAGAGGTTTTGTATTTATGTTTAAACTTCCAACTCTATGATACTTATGATTTATTATCTGAGCCGTCTCTTGTTAACGCATGTTATTATCAATTATCAATCTAATAGGATTCGAGTTGCTCATATGGCGAGGGGACTGAACTCGGGCTTGATGTTGAAGGTGGGGTGCTTTTCCTTTGAATCTTATTCCTCCTCACTTCTTGCCTTGTTTACTGTTTTGCAGGCCTAAATACTTGTTCTTCCATGCCTTTCTTATGCAGATGCTCTCAAAGGCAGTCAGTTATCAACACACAACAAGAAATTACTTTCTCAATTTTTGGAGAAAAATAAAATATTGGAGACCTTAAAGCGCAAGGTATTGTGTTTTTCAAGTCTTTTTTAAAACTTTACACAAAGTACGTGTGTGCAAACCGAGATTACTATATCTTGGGTAGCTTGTGACATCCCGAAAAAAACCTCTTTGTTTACTTCCAATTAGTGATAATACACTCAGTACAATACTTATATTGTGACATAGATGTATGTTGATGCAGTTTTCATCAGAAGTTCGTCTTTTCGTTTTTATGTTTTTGGTCGAAAAGGAAATGTATATGTTGTCGCGGTGTCAAACAATTGTCGTGTTGTCACATGACACATTAAGTATATGGCGTGTTAAAGTAGCATAGACCCAAGCACCACAACATTTTCACTGGAGCTGTATACCTTGGCCAGTGCTTTAAAAGTCAACCTGTTTGCACTGGTTTAATATTTATTCTCTTTGTTGAGTAAATGTAAATGTTGGGACACGTTATTAGTGATGCAAGTCAGTAAAAGGAGTCATAACAATTTAGAGGGGTGGATCAATGCATTTGATGTTGGAAACTTGAGCATATTTATTATCTAAACGGAATAAAGGAAACTTCATCATATAATAAAATTCGGTGATCGAGCTTCTTCCTAAAACAAGCGTCAATTATGATTGAAGTACCCACACCATGCGAACTGTCTTTGAATATAATTACAGGAAAGCCTAAATCCCAAAATTAATTGTACTGGGAAAATTGCTTTGTGCAGCGTTTTATTACTGATAACGTTATATGAGTCAGTTTTCGGTTAAGTATGCCTCTACACAATTATAGTGTTATGTCTTGCATTTCAGGTGCAGTTCCTTCTTTGCCGCATGGCCATGAATTATCTGTCTTCTCATGTTACAAGGTTATCCTAGCTAATGTTAATTCGTACTGTAAAAATAGTGTTGTTTCACTATTTCAGGATCCTCAATTTGTGATATTCTTGCAAGATCATATCAAAGATCGTGATTCTTCCGACAACGATGACATGGTGAGTCTTGGGCTTATTGCCATTCCCTTTCTCCTCAACTTCTTTTCTTTACGTCAAAAGCTCCTATACCTTTCGATTCCCAATGCAGCCGAATACATAATATTCATTGGCTTGACATATGATGAAATAGAGCAAAGTGGCTCACTAAATTGTTTGCTATTCTTTAATTATACTAGCATTTATGGGCTCAATGTCATTATGGGTTATCCGAAAACAGCCTACATGCGTGTCAATTCAATGGTAGGGCTTGTACTTTGATGCCCCAGACCCCGGCATGGGTTTGATACTTTGATGTCAAGAAATATTAGTTCTATGGCTCGTAGTTAAATGTTTTCTCCCTGGCTCTTCATAATCTGTTGCTATGTATCTTAATGATGTTTTTCTTGTTTATAGTCAGGCGATGAGGAAGCAAGTGATCAAGATTTTGAATCTGAGAACAACTGTGCCCCTATTTCTAACACAAGAAAATTACTGAGAAGTTCGACCATCAATTATTGGTGTCGGTTGGTGAAAGAGCAGAATAAGGTTACTCTGCTTCCTAGTCTTATCAATGCCTACTATGCTGCATGCCATTATGGAGCTGATCCAACTGATGTCAATGTATCCGTCACTCCTCCGATAATACAAAACAAGGAGGCCTTTAATAGCATCTTAACGTTTATGCTTTCCGAAGGGGATCAATTGTTTCGGGAGATCTTAGGCATATCTGCTGATTGCAAGATGGACTTCATACTGAAGTTGAAGAATTCTTCAAAATGGGAAAACGTGAAGCCAATGGTCAAATCTTACTTGAAAAGCTCTCTGTTCCTTTTAAATCAGTTTACTGATACTGACATTTTGGCTTACGCATTGAGTCGGCTGAGAGCTTCATTGATATTTTTTCCTGCATTTCCTGCTTTACAGAACAAGCTCATTGAGGTATCTTCGCGGACTAGACATTCAGTGCTTCCAGTTGCTTTACTTTCCTCTGTCCTTTCATCCTTTTGAATTTCATGAATAACTCTTCTTCTCCTTCAAAAATGATAAAAAAAACCCAAATAGGACCAACATAATTTGTAAGATTTTTTACGGAGCATTTTCTTAGTGCTTTATAGGGCCAAATGATTAAAATGAAATTAAAATTAATTTTCTTTTTCTAGAGCATATCCACTGATTAGGTGCTGTGTCAAGATTTTGGTTGAGAATGAGACAATTTTGAATGCAATAGTAAGTTTTTCAGTACATAATAAATCAAATGACCTTATAATTCATGACATTTTTTTCAATTAGATACCTCGTAAATGTAGTTTGGAAAGTATAACAATTCTGGAATATCATTGGAAGTAGTGTTTGACTAACTGTAAATGAAAAGTAGCCAATCTTTGACACACTAAAAAAGTCTATCAATGTGGGCAACCTCTCTAGAGATTTATTTTCTGAAAATGTAGTACATGGGATCTATATGGCTTTTGTGCCTCTTGCTTCAGACCACTGAATTGATCTTTTAGCAATGTTGCTCTAAGATGTGTATTAAATGACTCCAACTAACCTCTTGGTTTGTGGGGAACTATCAATATGTGTATCGTAGTGGGGTTTTACTTTAGGTTTGATGGCCAGTTATCTAAGGCGGCGGTGTTTGTTTTGGTCTCTTGGAATGGATTTGCTTCATTCTAATGTTTAGTTGGAGTAGTTTAGAATGGAGTTAGGTTCCTTATGGAATCCCATACCCACACTCACCCCTTGGGAATCAAACTCCACTCCTCCCTATTACAATTTTAGGATGAACCAAACAACTTTACAAGGGAATGGATTTGGAACCCCATACCTGTATGCATATGCGTTTCTAGGTGGCGTGTAGGGGGTTCACTTGCATCCCCTGAAGCTAGAAGAAATATAAATTCTTGTTTTGCAAATGTTCATTATGCTGCTCTTGTCGTAGTGGTTTTTGGTTAGTGGCCATTCGTTCTACTAATTCTAGCTGTGCCGGTTCGATTCCCGCGTGTAGCATTTTATGAGTAGATGTGTTTTTTTCCAATGTCAAACGAAGTAGTGCGGTGCTGTAGGCCTGTAGTAGTAGACTTGTAGCATTTTGTTATGATATAATGTTTTAAATTCGAGTCCCGCTGCTTGGGTCTCCCACTACTAATTTGATGACTCCCGAATATTAAATTTCCGCACCCCCTTAGACTGAATCCTGGAATCGCCACTGCCTGCATGGAATCATATTCCAATCCATTCCATTCCATACTATTGACCAAACAACCCCTAAGCCACCTTCCCATTAATGGTAGTGAGAGGAAGGCAGATCAGCACACAATTTCAGTGAGATTCCGTCAAAATAACATTTAAATTATAAAGAGATCTATCTGTATTGTCAATGGGGGCTACTCCCGCAACTCAAATGTGTATCATCCTTTTCTAGCATTGTTGAATTATTGGAAGAAAAGGATACTCTGTAATAGATTTGTCAAGGTGGATTGTCTCGTCTCATATCTCTGAAAGCTTTAGATACTTAAATGACTATCCTCTGCTTACTTCAGGTTTCAGTTCACCTCTGGGCAACAGGCAGTGGATCTCTTTCAGCTTGCTCTTTCGTTGTCTTGCGTGGCATAGCTTCTTTCCTTGGAGATGATTCCTATGATAAATGTTTGAAGAAAACATATAAAGCTATACTTTCTTGCTCTAAAATTATGAGCCCTGCTAGATTGGAACATTTGGAGTACCTAAAAAACTCTTTTGTCGAGCTTTGTTCCATAGATCTTCAGATATCAGCTAAGGTGGTGTTAGCATCTACCCAGAAGCTAGCCAAAATTGTTCAGTTGGGCCTGCAGACAAAGGAGGTAAGTTGTGGCATTTTCTCTCATTAGAGCTTGAGCTGGTTACCAGATTCAAATACGACAGATTCGAATTCGTAATACGAATATGTGATTCACTCAAATTGATCAAAATTTGATAAATTATAACCAAACACCATAATTCGAATTCGTAATTTGCGCGAATCGATTCAGGATTCTTTAAGCAATTAAGCAAATCCGGTAACCCAGGCATATAACTAGGCATATTTGATGTTCCGTTTTATTAAAAGTAAATATTTTCTCTCGGACAGGAAGCTCTAAGGATGATTTGCAGTTGGGAATATGTTCTGTGCATTGATATCTGGGTGAATTTTGTGCAAAGCAATATTAAAGATGTAGATCTTCATGCCATACTTTCGACACTCATCCAAGTCATACTTGGGGTGGCTAAACTCTTTGCTGGTCAGAGATATCTGCCTTTGAATGTTAAATGCATCCACTGGTTGAACGTTCTCTCTTCCAGTGAAGTTTTCATCCCTATATCATCGTTGGCATTAGACATATTGGAAAATAGTAATGCCGAGGAAGAGGGGAAGACTGGAAAGGGTGGTGTGGACTTTTATACTGCTTTGAAGGTTTGTACATGGTTGATATTCATAATTAATCTATTTCTATCCTCTTCCCTTATTTTATTCAAAGCGAATATTTAATTTAAAATATTTTTACATTTGCCTAGTGATTAGGGACGGTAAATTTACTGGTTTATGCTGAGCAGGTACCAAAACACTGGCTGAAGTCTCGAGGATTTCAAGAGAAGTCTGTTTTAGCTTCTGTGGAGCTGCTAAGTGCGCACTTTCTTCAGTGGAGTCACCACATATCCTTTCCCGAACTTGCAACAATTCCCATCATCCGCTTAAAGCAATTTCATGATAAATCGACTAATGAGAGCTTGCGTAGGGCAGTGAAACGTTTACTTGATCAGGTATTTTTACTCCCCGCTTTTTTTATATCTTTTTTTTTTTGGGATATTCTACATACCCTTGTGGGTTTTTGGTTTCTAAGGCGTACCCCTCCTTTTGAACAAATTTTTTTGACCAGCCATAACTCTCGGTTAAAAAGCATTTTCTTGTTTAAACCAAAGATCTTGTAAGGCAAAGATTTTTAGTCAGTCAAAATTTATTCGGTTAAAAATAAAGGGGTACCATGTAGAATATCCAATTTAGTTGGGCACTGCGCAAGTTGAAGGAGCACTTTAGGCACTGAGATAATGTTGTTATGTCTTTGTAAAGGGGGGCTTATATGCAATTTTTATGCAGACGGCTTCGAACCCATGTTACGAATACTACCATTCAACGAATTTTCCAGCTAATCTAGTTGAAATTTGCATCCTGCTTTGATTACTGCATATATTTACAATATCTATCTGACAATACCTTTGACATTTTACCTTCAAAATAATCTTGCTTTGGATATGCTTGCTCCTAAAGTTTCTAATTACAACTTCGAAGGCATTTTTGGGAATTTGATCCATGATTGGAAAGTCGAGGGATGTTAATTTAGTAGGGGAATCGTTGAGAACTTACGTGCTGGATACTTTCTTTTCAACTAATCTGAGTGTCAATTGACAGAATTCATCCCATTCCCTATATCACTATGGTTTGGAAAAGACGAACACAAACAAATAGTACACTGTCCTGCTATTAACAATCTGTAGAATCTCTTTTGGCCGAATTAGCTAAATTTAAGGAGGGAACTTCTATAAACTGCTGAAAGTATACAATCAAGTTATGAAATAGGTATTCTTATTAGTGTTTCCATTTCTAGTGGTATAAAAGTCACTACTCTTTGTTTTTTCATCATGTTAAGACTAATGCAAAATAACTCATCAAATTTGTCACGCTTCTTATCGTGAAGTAGCAGTCTTTAAATGCATTGCTTGACGCAATTTTCTATATAGATCAATTATGTTGTCACAGTGGTCGCAATTTTCTATAAACTGCTGAAAGTATGCATTGCTAAATTTAGCTAAATTTAAGGAGGCAACTTCTATAAGCTGCTGAAAGTATGCATTGCTTGACACAATTTTCTATATGGCCGCTTACGATCGACATGCTCACCCCACTGTTTGGGGGGGAGCTTTCTTAGCTTAAAAAAGCGCGCCTGAGGCGCGCCTAGGCGCAAGGCGCAAGGCGCAGTGAGGTGCCACCCAAAGCGCATCAGAGGGCCGGAGGCACATGAAATACAGAAGGCGCACCTAAGGCGCAGTTTAGGCGCACCTAAGGCGCACCCGAGGCGCATTCGAGGCACATTACTTTGCGATTCCATTTTTTTTTTCCCAAATTCTTTATTTTACCCTTCTTTTCTCCCCTTTATCCTTAATTTTCACTTAATACAGACTATTCTTGCACAAAATTTGATGTTAAAATATTGATGTTCGTTTGAAAAATCAGTGCGCCTCGTGTGCAAAAGGTGCGGGTCTTCGCCTTGCGCCTCTTCTCCTTGGGACCTCATCGCCTCAGTGTGCCTCGCCCCTTCTCAAACTAAGGGAGCCTTTGAGTATATAGGGTGACGTTGTTGTATTTGTGCCGCTGAGTGCTTTTGTTCATGTTTGTGTTAGATGAGAGGAGTTAAATCTCTATGGAATCTATTTTTGAGACTATTGAAGGTTAAAGAAGATCGCTGCTTCTAAATTCATGGGCTCTTCTCATATAGGTAGAAAAGAACGTAGAGTTTGTCCAGAGAAAGAGAGACGACGTTTCATTTTCACCAAAGGACATTGCTTCTGCAGAACTATTTCTTCAGGTGTGAATCAGTCAGATTCTATTTGGAGAATCTTGTTCTCAGTTTTTGAAACTGTTATTGACGATGAATCAATTGCACTGCAGATAGAAAAGCACAGCGGCAACTTGCCTTTTATTCAGTACTACAAAAGTGTCGTACAAAATGCTTCAACTAAGAAAGTCAGTGCAGATGACCAAATGAGGTATGTTCGCTTTGCTGTTGATGCTCTTAGTGTATGTATTCTGATTTTTCCTAAAGTCAAAAGTCTTTCTTAGTTGCTTTTTTTTTACCCCTGTAATTATGAACTATTCTTCTCTTTTGTGGAGTTCATTTGTCAATTTATTCAAGGTAGATCGTTTGTTTATGCGAGCGAGTTAAAAAACAGATTTGTTACTTTTTCATTTGGGGTTGTTCAAAATGCTTCATCTATTTTTGTATTTGGCAAGTTAAATAAACGAATTAGGAGGGAAATGTTTCTTTTGTATGAGGTGGAAAATCCACAATGTTTCGTCTTGCTGAAATAAATAATTATTGATATATCTCGCAATGGGTGTACCTTTTGTAACTGAAAGTTGCCATTGACCGAGTAGGCTTATTGTAAAAAATGGTTGTATATAAGCTCTCTTGGCAATCGCAATGTCCTTGTGCCTCATAGGTTTCCCCTTTAGCGGGGTAAGGGACTTGAATATAAGCAGCTTTATGCCGGAGGTTGAAACTAAGTGATTGTTTCAGACGACCCACGATGAATACTGCGAGCATTAACCAACTGCTTTTGGATTATTTGTGAACACATAAACATATATGAAACACATAAAACTTGGCAAGGCATTTGACTGTAGTCCCATTATATCCTAAAGTCCTAAGAATAACGAGTTTTTCGGCTTCATGGAAAACGCCTAAAAGGAGTTGAATCTCAATGTTCTGAAACTTTTAATTTCCTGCCTCACCATGACCTTTACATTGTGTGCCTAACGGCCTACCGTTAGTATGATGCTCTTCTTAGTTCTCAGTCCTCAGAAATATTAGATAAACATTCTTTTTGTTTTGCATGACCAATGTTAACGTGATTATGTTTAGGTAACATTTATTTTCTCTTGTTGGAAATGCGTCAGTCGGCCCGAGAATAAGAAACAAAAAGCTGGAAAGAGAAAGTTGCCGGACAAAACAGAAGATGCGAGTGCAAATGGTGAGAAAAAATCTGGCAACACTGCTGCTGATCCATCTATAAATCGTGAGCAAGGTGTGAAGAAAAAGAAACGGAAAGCTTGAGTATGTTGTTTCATTTCTTATTGCAAGCTGCTTAGATATCAAAATTAGATATCAGTGTTCTCAATTTTGATCATGTTCTGTACTTTTATCTATGTGAAAGAGTTACTACTTTTTATTGTCATAAACTATCAAACGTTTTGCTCATTTACTTGACGTAGTTCTTTTGCCCTTTTATTTATTCACGTTCATCCCAAATTTTTTTTCCAAAATTTCCTCGGTGTTGATAGATTGGAATTGCATTTGTTTGTTTGTCTCGTCTCCCATACAATAAGGTTGTAGTTGAACAAACTTTCAGAGTTTGTTCGGATACTGAATACTGTCGTATAAATGTACTTTGCAGTGCAGCGTTTCCTCGGTTCGTAATGTTGGGTTTCCTATTTACCCACGACGGCCCCCCATGCGTGCTTCTGGGATTGTTGGGTTTCCTATTTACCCACGGCGGCCCCCCATGCGCGCTTCTGGGATTATCTGTGGATGAACAATATTTTTCTTTTTATTTCAATGGACATGGAATCAGTCCCAATTGGGAACCCAATTTTTGCCTTTTTTTAAAGTTAAATCTGAATTATATAATCAAGGATTTTACTAAGAGCAAGTGCAATGGTAAAATATAGAGTAAGTTAATATAAAATGAGGTTGCATAATGTGTGTTGAATTCGTTATACTACTACAACAAACTTATTTAAATAATTATATGAAAAATGATGGTTCTATGAAAAGTTAGAAAAGAAGACTAAGTATAGTAGAAACAATAGAAAGAAGTTTCTAACTAATAGCCAAAGAACAATTGGCTCTACAGCTCAAAGACCTTACTAAGTATGACAAGCCTTGGTCTAATTTGCTACTGTTGTTATGAGGACTATTCTTACTTTTTTCTAACTTGCTTTGTCTACTCCTCATCTCAGCTAAATCTAGTCTTGTCGGCATCGAATTCTTTTGCAATCCAAACAATATTGAATACCACTTGATTTTTGATGCATTCTTGTATGACCCGTTATTTGTTGATCTTGCTCGATTGAGTTTGCTTTTGGATTGCGACTTCCGTATGATCTTGCCAAAAGAATCGCAGTCACACTTGTTGTCATCAGATGTTGTCGTGTAATGTTCTTGACAGTCGTTAGGCACTTCCCCATATGGGATCGACTTCCCACAAAAGACTATGTTCTCGATTTGTTTGTAAGAGTTATTGGATGATAAATCCGGGTTGAAGAACTCGAACAAATTGTCCGACATGTCGGATTCTTCTGAAGAGATGGAGTTTGAACTATAATCGGAAGAGTCGTGGCTGTAGATTGGGAGATCGCACAAAGAGAACGTGTCATCGACTTCTGTATCATCGAATTTCTGATCTCTCATGTTTTTATAAGTGAGAAAGCTTTTTTTGAAACAATACATGGAAGTAATTAAAGAATGTGTAAGTTGTTACTAAAAATGTTATATAGTTTAGAACTGACCTTATGTGTTCCAAGATTTGAGGTTGGCACCAAACCTATATATGTATGTAGATAGATGGGTCAATAGATTGAAAATGTAATAAGGTTAAAAAGGGGTGTAGTTCTTTAAAATTGACTAAAAGCTAAAGTAATTCTAGATGAGTGGAATAAAATACAAGTTATCTAGAATATATAGCGGTGTACAAAGCGCAAGGAAATAGATAGTCAAGACTTGAGAAAGAAGAAACAGCAAACAGTAGTATAGGCACTGTCATAGTCTGAGTGGTGGTTTTCTTTGCCCAAGCATGTATGGTCGGGCTGCTTGGTCAAGGATACAAGGTTCAATCTAAGGTGCTAAGTAGGTCATCTCAATTTCTATCCACTGTTTCTAGAATATATGATGACAGCTTCTCTTTTTAATCGGAGGCCATATAAAGTCAGTATCAACAACATTAGCTATTAACTCAGAAAACTATCAACCCACACCCGAGTCGAATAATCAAGCGCCAAATACTGACCAATACAATGAGCGGCAAATAATGAGCAATGCAATGAGCGGCCTCATAACCTTTACGCTTTACAAAAGAAAGCTTCAACAACTCAAAACTCAAACTAAGATCAAGAATCTTGCTAACCACCATTACCTAAGTAACTTGCACGAGGTTTTTTTTTTAGTTTTTGGGTTACGGCGAGTCGGATTCGAGTATTGCCGTCCGGACCCCTTTTGACTCGCCATAATTAGACTGAAAACCGCCGCTTTCACTTCCACTACATCCACTTCTTAGTTGTATCTCACTTGTTTCGCCTCGGCACGCCTTACAAAGCCATCATGATTTCGCATAACCATACCCATACTG
>JAIUZE010070904.1:0-12577 GCA_022085475.1 Heliosperma pusillum
AATTAAACGGCTCCTAATCTAAACCTGGCCAGATTCTCGGAATCACATTTTCCGATTCGACATGCGATAACCGTTTCGCATCCAAGACTCGGTCTTACAAAGAAAACGCCGAGTACCCCAAATTCGGTAGATCAATTCACGAAAGAGGCGGAAAAGAGCTCAAGCCTCATAACAAGCGGTACGCTACATGCAAATAACACCACCTCGCAAGTACACAACATTTGACGGCCGGGTCGATCAACGCATAGCGTTCAACTCCCAACAACGTCGTCGTATGCCCACTAACACATGCCATTAAGCAGTAGGATACCTCTCCGTTCCGACATTCCAGCCTTACGAACGGGAAGGTAGCCAAGGAATGAGAATACAAAGCACAAGACCAAATAGTGCTCAAACCGACTCATTTGTAAAAACCGACTCAAAGTGGGAACATATCGAAAACCGTCACAAAACATGTGATACATGCGAAAGAGATATCATATATCCAAAACATGAATATTATAAGACATTACGTAAAATTATACGGTAAACCGATCATGCGAACTATTATAAATCACGAGTTTTAGAAGTTAAAAGAAAAATATACAGCCGTGTTCCAGGCCGGGCTGGAGACCGGCGGCCGGTGGGCCGGCTCAGAACACAGGCAAAAACCAAAAACAGAGGAAAGAGGTCTGGGCCGGTCAGTCGACCGGCACAGAGCTCCCCTTCATAAAAATCCAAACTTTCAAAGGTGTTTCTGGAGTGTTCCCAGCCGGTTGGCAGACCGGCGGCCGGTCGACCGGCCAGGAACCCCAGTTCATCCGTGAGCTTCCTTTACATATTCAATCCATTTCAATTCTCATAAATCAATTCTAATAATCATCAACAATCAATATATATCATCAATATTCATCATATAACATCATTTACTAATCATAGAATGGTTTCTAATCTTCCTAATCGTAATCTAATACGATTTTCTAGCATATAAACATGTAAAACACGTAAGTAATACCGAGTAACCCTTCACCGTTACCTTTGAGCGTCCCTAATGATCGTCAAGCTCCTCTTCTATAAGAAAATAGTCTTTGTCGGGATCTTGGAGGTCGCCACCTACAATTAGATCGCAAAAAGATGAATAAAGTTCATCTTGAGAAAGACGGCATGCTTAAAAAGCGAGAAAGACGATAATTTTATTATCAATACGGATAGAGGAAGGTACGGGAGGAAGAATAAGATAAACTTACGTAAATTCTATCGAGTAACGAAGAAACTACGCCAATTCTAAGATCGATATTCAAAGAGGAAAGTTGCTTAAGGAAGAAGAAAGAAAGGTGTGTTTGATTTTTGTGTGAAATGAAATTTTAGGTTAAGGAAGGGAGTTGTGTGAGTTATGAGAGAAAAAGTCAAAGACGATTTTCAAAGTCAAGAAAGTCAAACTTGACTTAAGACGGCTTTTTTTTCATGAAATCTCGCAGAATTTCCAAATACGAACTCGGAAATTCTAAATTCGACTCGGAACTTAAAATTATAATTTAAAACTTAAAATTACTGAAAAAGTTTCGTAAAATATTTCTACTAGAAAAATAGGGTACATTTCCGGGTGTTACAATCGGTTCAATTAACACAAAAAAAACTTTGATGAATAGAAATCGTTTATGGTTGCTATTAGAACAAGATTAGCATATTAATTAATGAAACAAGATCAATCGTATATGCTAAAACCTATATAGCGCAAAAAACAAATTTTTAATCTCATCAACAAAACGAATCCATTTACGTTTTAATTGAATCTTTATTAAATCAAACATCTACAAATTTTTCATATGATTATTCTAACCGATTAAAACACCAATATGAAAAACCAAATGGAACAAGAACAACCAAAATCGAAGGCGAAAAGAAAAAAAATAGAAACTACACGGCACATAGGAAAAACAGTCCGTTGTAAATTTTTTTTTTTTTCGACGCAAAACAAGATGCAAAATCCATAATATGAAATTCATAAAATATAATTTTGTAGCCTTAGGCTCTGATACCACTTGTGGGAAAATATCCGTATATTTCAGTGCAGTGAAACTGCACAAGTCACGACCGTGACTTGTATTTCACGACCGTGACATGTGTTACCAATTCACCCGTGAGCCTTCAACATAAGTTCAATCCTATCATTTCAAATTTTCATAATCCATTTCTAATAACTATCAACAATCAATATTCATCATCAACAATCATCAAATAACAACAATCATCATCCATAACATGATTCCTAAACTTACTAATCGTATTCTAATATGATTTCTAGCATATAAGCATGTAAAACACGTAAATGATATCGAGTAACCCTTCACCGTTACCTTTACGCGTCTTTAAACGGTTTCTAAACCTTCCTAGTCTCCACATACATGCAATTAGATAATAAAAGATGAATATCATTCACCTTGAGAAAGACGGATAATTTAAAAAGCGAGAAAGACGGTAATTTTATTACCAATACGGATAGAGGAAGCTAAGAGGGGAAGAATAAGACGAACTTACGTGAATTTGAACAAGAAATGAAGGCGTAGCGATGATTCGAAGATGGATGAAAATGGAGGCAAGGTTTTGGGTTTCTTAGAGAAGAAGAAATGAATTTGAGTTGTGGGAAATGAATTAGGTTTAGGGTGAGGAAGGGAGTATATGAGGGAAAAAGTCAACGAAAGTCAAACTCGCCTTAAGACGGGATTCTCATGGAATCTCGCGGAAATTCCAAATACGAACTCGGAAATTCTAAATTCGACTCGGAACATAAAATTCTATATTAAAACTTAAATTTGCTGAAAAGTATCCGTAAAATATTTTCACTAGAAAAATAGGGTACATTTCCGGGTGTTACAATCACCCCACCTTTTAAAAAGTTTCGTCCTCGAAACTTGAGAGTAGAAAACAAAAGTATCAAGGACAAGAATCGATTTTAAAAAAATTAACAAGAAAGCTTTTACAAGGAAACATTTATGAAACGAGGTTCTTCTCGAAAAGGGTTTAAGGAGAATTTTCATAAGAGCGAAACTCTATTTACGGATCACAAGAATGCTCGTCGCGAACGAGAACTCTAATTATCCAAATCAAATTAAAGTCGAAATAGTGAAATCGAAATCCAAAACAAACGTTAGTAAGTGCAGGACTAGTTATCAGACGTCTCCAATAACAAGTGCAAACATCCAACCAAACGCAAAATCCAAATATAAAAGCGAAAGAAATCTATTTTCTCCAAAAAGGAGGTACAAAAATCATCTTTAGACTTCTTTGAAACGTTAAATTAGAAATATAATATGGAAATTTGAAGGTTTTATCAAAGATAAAATCAAATAACATGACATTACACGTACATAGAGCGACTCGTACATCTCACACACAATTCAGGGTAACAAAATATATACAAAACACGCAAAAACGAAACAAATCGAACTCTTAGGGAACGGAAGAATCACGATGAAGTTGGCAGGAAGATCTACAAGAATTCGACATCACTAACTCTACTAATAAACCAATTCCTCAAGAGGATGTAATTTACCCAAGTTACACCTCAACATTTTCAATCATTAGAATTTTACTGAAATCCTTCATAACTACGAGACCTCAAGTCATCAACCTAACCATTCAAACCTAATTAGCATCGACTAGGGTCCATAGATTGTAATCTGCAGGAGAGATCCTTTAACGTACTATAAAATCCTTAGATTCATCATACTCTATCTGAGACCACTAACAAAAGAAATCTCATCTTAGGGGACCATATCTACTAACAACCACAAAGTGAACGGTCCTTACCATAAAATCCTCTGATCCAATTTATTCCAAAACTCATTATCCTAAATCAAATCAAATCAATTATCCAAGAATGCTCTATTTACGGATCACAAGAATGCTCGTCGCGAACGAGAACTCTAATTATCCAAAATCAAATCAATGTCGAACTAGTGAAATCGAAATTCAAAACAACGTTAGTAAGTGCAGGACTAGTTATCAGACGTCTCCAATAACAAGTGCAAACATCCAACCGAACGCAAAATCCAAATATAAAAGCGAAAGAAATCTATTTTCTCCAAAAAGGAGGTACAAAAACCCTCTTTAGACTTCTTTGAAAAGTTAAATTAGGAAAGCAATATGGAAATTCGAAGGTTTTCTCAAAGATAAAGTCAAAATAACACGACATTACACGTACATAGAGCGACTCGAACATAAAGTTCACAAATCACGATAACAAAATATATACAAAACACGCAAAAACGAAACAAATCGAACTCTTAGGGATATGAAGAACCACGATGAAGTCGGCACGAAGATCTACAAGAACTCGATAGTACTAACTATACTGATACCCTAATCCTCAAGAGAATGCAATTTACCCAATTTGCAACTCATCATTTTCAATCATCAGAATTCCTACAAAAATATTCCATAATCACGAAACTTCGAGTAACAAATCCCAATTATTCGAATCCAATTAGAATCTACTAAGGTCCATCGGCACGGTAGACTTCACAACTAACAATCCACATGGTAAAGAGACTTTCCATGAAATCCTTTAATCCATTTTACTTCAAACTCATCATTCTAAATTTACAATGAACTTTCTTATCCTCAAAAGTCAAAACACAATCCACGCAACAAACAAAATTATCTAGGATCCAACTAGCCTCATCCAAAGTCTCATGACAAAGGAAAATCCACAATCCATTATCGGTTATAACAATTCTTTAATACGCCCTAACATCCTTAATTCGATCATTACTACGCTCGAAGCCTCAAATATAAATAGTCACATTAGCAAACTACGGTTCCTTAAGAATAAAAGAGAATTACTAATTCCAAATCACAAATGACCTATTACTTGGCCATCAGACAACCATTCAAATCATCTAGTTCATCTAAAACTCAAAATGAATCGATTTTCATTTATAACAAAACTCCTCAAACTTTGGGTACCAACTCAATTTCCCTAAAGCAAAGTCTCTTTTAGAATCCACCAATTAGAGATATCTAATTCCCAAATGATATCCCAAGCAACCGATATAATACTCAACAACAACGATATATCATCTCGCTCAACTTGATTCCCAAATTAGCACTACACTAGCAAGCTCAATAAATGAAGCCACCAAGAGAGTACAATACCACCAACAGATTCATCCTAAGGTTTAAATCTCAATCTTATTCATGTTCAAAATCAACACGAAGCTAGTTAACAACCTGAAACAGGAGTAGAGCTCCTTCATCACCAGGCCAAGAATTCAGCTAGCCAGGATTGCACCATTTCAGCCAAAGGGTCCCAACCAACCCCCAACCAGACAAGCAAGAGCCCCACACCAAAGGCACCAGGTATAACACTCTCCAAGCACCCCCATTACAGTCAAGAAGCAACAACAAGTCAAGCAAGCACAGCCACGAGAAGGGTCACAAGAGCAGGGTCCAGTTTCCTGAAAAACAGCCAAGACCAGCCAGAGTATCAATCCAATATCATGCAGTACAAGTCCAACCAAGGGCTCCATCTTCTTTTCCCTTAAAGTTGAGGTCCTTAGCAAGAGAAAAGTCCAGGACAAGTTTTCCAAATAAAGTCTAGAAGTCCATCTAAAACAGCCTAGAAGAGTGAAGGTCATATGGAGGAGTCAGCTGGCACCAAGGCCAATATTTCTGTCCAAAGCTCCTTATTTTTGTGTATGATCAACCTCAGGTGTAGTTAGTATGTTAGGAAGGTCGTATATGAAGCCTTTGTCAGTCCCAAACACAGCAAGAACAAGCCAAGCAAAGACTTCCCAAGACAGTTTGCAGACTTACCATTTCTGGAAAGGGACAAACCTACTTTTGCAGTCTTTCTTTTCTATGTTTTGCAGTCTGTTTTTGTTGTCCTCATTAGCTGACTTTGTAGTTTGCTTTCAGTAAGATGTAAGGCTCTTAGAGCCCTTAGATGTCCTTGTTTTTCAAGGGTCAGGATCTGTTGTAATTGCCTATATAAGGCCTAAGTTGTAACCTAAAGAAGGCAGACTTTGATTAATATAATTATGAACTTTGTTCAAAACAATCCTTCAGCAGAAGCTAAGTGTTGTAGCATTTCTTAGTGAAACTTGCGTGTGAACTAAGATTGCAGTGTTTAGAATTCATTACTTGTGTGTCTTGAGTCCTAACACAACCTTTGTTATCTTTGCTTGTGTGCTAGATACAAAGTACTATCTGAATTGCCTAGCCTAGTGCAGGTTGTTGGAGTCATTTCTTGAGTGAGTTAGCTTGTGTGTTAGAAGAGTGTTAGCCTGAGTCTTTTTGACATTGATATCATTCATTTCCTGAGAGATTTCAGTTCAATTGGTTATCAGAGCTTTGGTTTGTGAGTTCATTTACCTACCTACATTAAAAACACAAAAACTACCCATGAGTGAAGAGAGATTAGCAGGGCTTGAAACCACAGTTCATGGCCTTGCTAGAACTGTTATGGAGGTTACAGCATCCTTCAATGAATTCTTAGATGGTCAGCTCAACAATGGTGGAAGAGGAGGCAGAGGACGAGGTAGAGGAGCACCTGTGCCACCTGTTGCAGCAAGAAGGAGGCAACATATGGAGCAAGAGGAGGCCTCAGATTCAGAGAACTCAGAGCAGGGCCTTCCTAGGCACCATGACAAAGACTTAAAGGTAGAAATCCCTGACTTTCTAGGTAGCATGAACCCTGATGACTTCCTAGACTGGTTAAGGTCTGTAGAAAGAGTCTTTGAGTTCAAGGGTTACACTGATAGAAGAGCCTTTAAGGTAGCCATCATGAAATTGAAAGGATATGCATCCTTGTGGTATGAAAATATGAAGACTCAGAGGACTAGGGAGGGTAAGGATCCTATTAAATCTTGGGATAAACTGAAAAAGAAAATGAGGATTAAGTTTGTATCAAAAGACTACACTCAAGACATGTTTATCAGACTTACCCACCTGAAACAAGAAGGTAGACCTGTTGAGTCCTATTTGAGGGACTTTGAGCAACTCACACTACAATGTGAGATTACTGAAAAGCCTGAGCAAAAGATAGCTAGGTTTTTAGAGGGTCTTGATGAGAAGATAGCTAACAGAGTAAGGTTGCAGCACCTTTACTCTTTTGAGGAAGCAGTGAGTCTAGCCTTGAGGATTGAGAAGCTAGGGAAGGGAAAACCAACACCTCCCAGGCCAGAGACTAGACCTTCTTTCAAACCCTTCACTGGAGTAAGAATAGGAGAACCCTTAGTCCCAGCCAAGCCCTCAGTGTCAGACAAAGGCAAGGCCCCTGAGACAGACTTGAGAAAGACAGTATCCCTTAAGAAGTACTTTAAATGTCAGGGCTTTGGGCATTTTGCTAAAGAGTGCCCCTCTAAAAGGGCTTTGAGCAGTATGGATGTTGTAGAATGGGGTGAAGATGAGATCCTTGTATGTGAGGAGAGTTTGGAGGAACCTGAGGAAGAGCCTAGAGAGGAAATGATAGAACCAGATGCAGGCTTGAGTTTAGTAACCTGGAGGGTTATGCATACCCAACCTCAACCATTAGAGGATGATCAGAGACAACAAATATTCAGAACCAGATGCACTATAAGGGGAAGGGTTTGCAACATGATAATTGATGGGGGAAGCTGTACCAATGTGGCATCCACCACCTTAATAGAGAAACTGTCCCTAACCACACAAGGACACCCCCACCCCTATAAACTGAGATGGTTGAACAAGGGAGTGGAAGTAAGAGTTGACAAGCAGTGTGTAGTGCCATTCTCTATTGGCAAGGGATATACTGACGAGGTCTTGTGTGATGTCCTACCTATGGATGCTTGTCACCTTCTGTTGGGCAGGCCCTGGGAGTTTGATAGAGACTCTGTACACCATGGGAGGGACAACACCTATGTTTTCAAGATTGGTAACAAGAAGATCATACTAGCCCCTTTACCCCCCAATGTTAAAGGGAACATTGCCCCTGTCAATGACATTTCCAAAGAAGTCTTACTGCTGAGTGAAGCTGAGATGGTTCAAGAGCTTATGGGTGATGAAACTGTGTTCATCCTGCTAACCAAAGAGGTCCTACCCCCCCAAGGAAACATTCCAGTTGAGGTGCAACAAGTACTGGAGGATTATGGGGATGTATTCCCTGCTGACTTGCCTAGTGGACTACCCCCTCTTAGAGGAATAGAGCATCATATTGATCTCATTCCTGGAGCAATGCTACCCAACAAACCTGCTTACAGAAGTGATCCAAAGGCAACTCAAGAACTACAAGCTCAGGTTGGTGACTTACTCAGCAAGGGTTTTGTGAGGGAGTCCCTCAGTCCCTGTGCAGTTCCTGCCCTGCTAGTGCCCAAGAAGGATGGGTCCTGGAGAATGTGCATAGACAGTAGGGCCATCAACAACATTACCATCAAATACAGGTTCCCTATACCAAGGTTGAATGAGATTCTGGATGAGCTGAGTGGGGCTCAGGTCTTCTCCAAAATTGATCTAAGGCAGGGATACCACCAAGTAAGGATCAGGACTGGGGATGAGTGGAAGACAACCTTCAAGACCAAGCATGGGTTGTATGAATGGTTGGTCATGCCCTTTGGGTTATCTAATGCTCCAAGTACCTTTATGAGGTTGATGACTGAGGTTCTGAGGCCCTATTTAGGGAAGTTCATTGTTGTATACTTTGATGACATATTGGTCTACAGTCCCTCAACAGAAGAACACCTCCAACACCTGAGACTGTTATTTGAAGTCCTGAGGAAACACAAGTTGTTTGGCAAGATGGAAAAGTGTACATTAATGCAGGAAGAGGTTCAGTTCTTGGGGTTCATTATTTCCAAAGAAGGAGTGGCTGTTGATCAAGACGAGGTAAAGGCCATAAGGGAGTGGCAGGTCCCCAAAACTATAACTGAAGTGAGGAGCTTCCATGGACTAGCTTCCTTCTACAGGAGGTTCATCAAAGGATTCAGTTCTATCATGGCCCCCTTAACTGAGTGCATGAAGAAAGGAGAGTTTAGGTGGAATGACAAGGCTGAGAGGTCCTTCAACATCATCAAAGACCTCTTGTGTGAGTCTCCCATACTTGTTCTCCCTGATTTTAACAAACTGTTTGAAGTAGAATGTGATGCTAGTGGTATAGGCATTGGTGCTGTCCTAATGCAAGAGCAAAAACCTGTGGCCTACTTTAGTGAGAAGCTGAGTGGTGCTAAGCTCAACTACTCAACCTATGACAAAGAATTTTATGCCATAGTCAGAGCCTTGAACCATTGGGGTCACTACCTGAAGCCCAAACCCTTTGTATTACACTCTGACCACCAGGCACTCAAGTACATCAATGGGCAACATAAGTTGAATGCTAGGCATGCTAAGTGGGTGGAGTATTTGCAGTCCTTCTCATTCTCCAGTAAGTACATTGAGGGGAAAAACAATGTAGTGGCAGATGCTTTGTCAAGGAGAACCATGATGCTGACATACATGGAGCAAAGAGTGCTTGGATTTGAGCACATGAAGGAGCTTTATAGGGAGGATCCTGATTTCAAAGAAGACTGGGTGGCAAGACTGGAGGGCACCACTAAGAATGGGAGTAGATACTCAGAGCAGGAAGGATTCTTGCTCCTGTTCAGCACCTCTCATCATCCCCAAACTGATGGGCAGACAGAGGTAACAAACAAGACTCTGGGCAGGATTCTCAGGTGTATCATTTCAAGGTCTTTAAAGGATTGGGATTTGCAGCTGGCACAGGCAGAATTTGCTTTCAACAGAGCCCCTTCCACCAGTACAGGTAAAAGTCCATTTGAAGTTGTTTATGGCACTAACCCCTTGATGCCAACAGAACTTGTACCAATGGCAAAGAAGGTGGTGCCCTATGATGCAAGGAACAGGGTAGAACAGATGATGCAGATACATGCTAAGGTGAAACAGCAAATTGAGAAGACTAATGAGATGTATAAAGCCAGAGCAAAGGGTCCAAAGAAATCCAAAGAGTTCAAAGCAGGAGATCTAGTATGGTTGCACCTAAGGAAGGAGAGGTTTCCTGACAAAAGAAAGAACAAGCTAAGTCCAAGAGCAGAGGGTCCTTTCGAGGTCATGGAGAAGTTGGGGTCCAATGCATACAAGATTGACCTCCCAGGAGAGTATGGAGTACATGGAACATTCAATGTGGGTGATCTGAGCCCATACTATGGAGAGTCTGAGGAGGAGAACAGTGAGGATTTGAGGGCAAATCCTTTTCAAGAAGGAGAGTTTGAAACAGGAGTAGAGCTCCTTCATCACCAGGCCAAGAATTCAGCTAGCCAGGATTGCACCATTTCAGCCAAAGGGTCCCAACCAACCCCCAACCAGACAAGCAAGAGCCCCACACCAAAGGCACCAGGTATAACACTCTCCAAGCACCCCCATTATAGTCAAGAAGCAACAACAAGTCAAGCAAGCACAGCCACGAGAAGGGTCACAAGAGCAGGGTCCAGTTTCCTGAAAAACAGCCAAGACCAGCCAGAGTATCAATCAATATCATGCAGTACAAGTCCAACCAAGGGCTCCATCTTCTTTTCCCTTAAAGTTGAGGTCCTTAGCAAGAGAAAAGTCTAGGACAAGTTTTCCAAATAAAGTCTAGAAGTCCATCTAAAACAGCCTAGAAGAGTGAAGGTCATATGGAGGAGTCAGCTGGCACCAAGGCCAATATTTCTGTCCAAAGCTCCTTATTTTTGTGTATGATCAACCTCAGGTGTAGTTAGTATGTTAGGAAGGTCTATATGAAGCCTTTGTCAGTCCCAAACACAGCAAGAACAAGCCAAGCAAAGACTTCCCAAGACAGTTTGCAGACTTACCATTTCTGGAAAGGGACAAACCTACTTTTGCAGTCTTTCTTTTCTATGTTTTGCAGTCTGTTTTTGTTGTCCTCATTAGCTGACTTTGTAGTTTGCTTTCAGTAAGATGTAAGGCTCTTAGAGCCCTTAGATGTCCTTGTTTTTCAAGGGTCAGGATCTGTTGTAATTGCCTATATAAGGCCTAAGTTGTAACCTAAAGAAGGCAGACTTTGATTAATATAATTATGAACTTTGTTCAAAACAATCCTTCAGCAGAAGCTAAGTGTTGTAGCATTTCTTAGTGAAACTTGCGTGTGAACTAAGATTGCAGTGTTTAGAATTCATTACTTGTGTGTCTTGAGTCCTAACACAACCTTTGTTATCTTTGCTTGTGTGCTAGATACAAAGTACTATCTGAATTGCCTAGCCTAGTGCAGGTTGTTGGAGTCATTTCTTGAGTGAGTTAGCTTGTGTGTTAGAAGAGTGTTAGCCTGAGTCTTTTTGACATTGATATCACTCATTTCCTGAGAGGTTTCAGTTCAATTGGTTATCAGAGCTTTGGTTTGTGAGTTCATTTACCTACCTACATTAAAAACACAAAAACTACCCATGAGTGAAGAGAGATTAGCAGGGCTTGAAACCACAGTTCATGGCCTTGCTAGAACTGTTATGGAGGTTACAGCATCCTTCAATGAATTCTTAGATGGTCAGCTCAACAATGGTGGAAGAGGAGGCAGAGGACGAGGTAGAGGAGCACCTGTGCCACCTGTTGCAGCAAGAAGGAGGCAACATATGGAGCAAGAGGAGGCCTCAGATTCAGAGAACTCAGAGCAGGGCCTTCCTAGGCACCATGACAAAGACTTAAAGGTAGAAATCCCTGACTTTCTAGGTAGCATGAACCCTGATGACTTCCTAGACTGGTTAAGGTCTGTAGAAAGAGTCTTTGAGTTCAAGGGTTACACTGATAGAAGAGCCTTTAAGGTAGCCATCATGAAATTGAAAGGATATGCATCCTTGTGGTATGAAAATATGAAGGCTCAGAGGCCTAGGGAGGGTAAGGATCCTATTAAATCTTGGGATAAACTGAAAAAGAAAATGAGGATTAAGTTTGTATCAAAAGACTACACTCAAGACATGTTTATCAGACTTACCCACCTGAAACAAGAAGGTAGACCTGGTGAGTCCTATTTGAGGGACTTTGAGCAACTCACACTACAATGTGAGATTACTGAAAAGCCTGAGCAGAAGATAGCTAGGTTTTTAGAGGGTCTTGATGAGAAGATAGCTAGCAGAGTAAGGTTGCAGCACCTTTACTCTTTTGAGGAAGCAGTGAGTCTAGCCTTGAGGATTGAGAAGCTAGGGAAGGGAAAACCAACACCTCCCAGGCCACAGACTAGACCTTCTTTCAAACCCTTCACTGGAGTAAGAATAGGAGAACCCTTAGTCCCAGCCAAGCCCTCAGTGTCAGACAAAGGCAAGGCCCCTGAGACAGACTTGAGAAAGACAGTATCCCTTAAGAAGTGCTTTAAATGTCAGGGTTTTGGGCATTTTGCTAAAGAGTGCCCCTCTAAAAGGGCTTTGAGCAGTATGGATGTTGTAGAATGGGGTGAAGATGAGATCCTTGTATGTGAGGAGAGTTTGGAGGAACCTGAGGAAGAGCCTAGAGAGGAAATGATAGAACCAGATGCAGGCTTGAGTCTAGTAACCTGGAGGGTTATGCATACCCAACCTCAACCATTAGAGGATGATCAGAGACAGCAAATATTCAGGACCAGATGCACTATAAGGGGAAGGGTTTGCAACATGATAATTGATGG